>JAVTVY010039126.1:0-15839 GCA_036873755.1 Hanleya hanleyi | reverse complement strand
CGCGTCATCCCCGGCAGCGCGCGCGCGCGCGCGCGGACGCGGGTCAAAAGGTCAAAGGGTCACCTCCAGGTCAGACGGTCCAATGTCCAATGAGACAATGTTGCGGTATCGCTATAGTCAGAGCTTGAGCACAAAAAAAAAGGGGGATTCTAGATGAACCTGGGAAAGATGGGCAGTTCCATGTGGACCAATCAGCGGTCGAGAAAAAGAGCCAATCAGCGGTCGAGAAAAAGAACCAATCAGCGATCGAACAATCAGCCAATCGAATTGGGGTATTCACGGTGTGCTTTCGCTGACGTCCGCGCCTACATCTGGGTTCTTGTACACCCGCGTAATGTTTTTCTGGACATGGATGGGTTACCTTTGGCTCCATTCTAGGCCACTGATTGGCTAATAGAACTTATAGTCATAATCTATACGTGTTGGACGAGTCTCTTCACTCACCGTATACACGTACCTCAATGAAATGCCTGCTCCAAACCTAGACCAAAAAACACGTACTTGGTCTGTAGGCTGATTTCATTGGCTCTCTATTTTTACTATAGTGCTCTTGCATTCTAACCTTGATGGGTTACCTAGCACTGATAGTCATAATCGATACGTGTTGGACGAGTCTCTTCACTCACCGTATACACGTACCTCAATGAAATGCCCGCTCCACACCTAGACCAAAAACACGTACTTGGTCTGTGGGCTGATTTCATTGGCTCTCTATTTTTACTATAGTGCTCTTGCATTCTAAACTTGATGGGCTACATTTTGGTCCCATCCTACACCACTGATTTCAGTTTGACTGAATCTCCGCATTGGGCATTAATGCATCAGGAATAAAACACACAAGACAGGGTTTTTTGGTGAGATCTCATTTTTTTATTCATTGAACAACAAGAACGTGAGAACAACCACGTGAAAACTCAAGCCCAGAACAAGGGGCTTGTCATTAACTGAAGCCCAGAACAAGGGGCTTGTCATTAACTGAAGCCCAGAACAAGGGGCTTGTCATTAACTGAAGCCCAGAACAAGGGGCTTGTCATTAACTGAAGCCCAGAACAGCGGGCGTATGTACATTGAAATAATTCAAGCCCAGAACGGGGCTTGTACATTGAAATGATGGGCGGCCCAGTCATAGACGAGTACATCGCGGTCCTCGGCCTGGGAGTACTCGTCAAACATCTGTACGATGGTAGATAAGGGTCTTCCCCGGCATCGATGGTACAGGTAAAACAAGCAATATTGTCCGCACACGCCACTGGTCAGGCTTGCAACGTTTGACTGTTCCAACACCACGTCTCTGTGCCTTGATCCATGAAGTCTGTTAAATCGGGATGGAGGGGTGGCAGACCGTACGGGTCAAAGTATTCCCCCTGCTGTTCTGTCAAGTACACGGCCACCCAGTGTTCACCGGGTCGATTCATCGGGTCCGTGTTGAGAACGTAAGCAGCCGGATACATACGGTCTAATGGAAACACATCTCGGGCGAACACCCCTTGAAAGACCCTACGTGTCTCTGGGTCATTCTCCAGCACGGTGGTTATCTGGTCTGTATCCATGTTAGGTGGAGAAGTCACACAGGGCGTTGCGCGCCTTGTCCACTTGAATGATGTTGTCAAACTCGGCGTAGCAGATCACATTGACGGTGGTCGCCAGGGCTCGCGCAAAGTGGATTTCCAACCGTAAGTTGCCTTGCTTGGCCAGGGCCAGCTGATGGTCGTTCTCTAAGGTGGGGGTCAGATCGAAACAGAACAACGTGTATCCGTTCGCGTAGTCCTCCCGACTGATCATATTCCCTTCGTCCTGGTTCTTTTGACCGGTGGCTGTAAACAGGCTCTGATAGGCTCGAATGAAATTCCTCCGCCCAAAGTTCGGGGTTAAGGCCGTGGCTGGCACCTGTTGTCCATCCACATGCAGGGCCACAAAATTGATGCCGAAATGTTTAAAGTAAAACGGATTCTCTGGGTAGGCTCCGCTGAAACTGGTATTTTCTACACAGGCCAGGATCAATCGCTTGGGTAGTTCCCCCAGGAACAGGTTTTCTTTGTTGGCGCTCATATTTCCAGCAGACACAGAGAACACTTTGGTTTGCACTCGTCTGATAGGGTACTGGGCTGGTTTTGTTTCCAAGGCTTTGAGGTGTCCCAATTGAACGGCTGGATTCGATTTCACTTTTCCGACATACAGGACTGCGTCTTGGATCACAATCTTATAGTCAGCAGCATGCCCCTCTACGTTAGTGGCCATCAAGGCGAAGGTCGGAGGCGCCCGTATCAGTCGGATTTTGATGGGGATCTTGTTCACGAGGTACCGGTCTTGCATGAACATGTCTGCATGCAGTCGACCCATCATATCCACCGAGGCACTGTTCGCAGTGAAAGCCTTCCGTTTGTTATATCCCCCATTGTCCGCCGTGTCCATGTGCTCGGCCGTGTCCCCGTAGAATAAAGCGGTTGTTGGCTGAGATTTTTTAGCCTCTCGGCCATACGACAACAGTGTCTCGATGTAGGCTCGATAGGGGTACGTGTTGGTGGAGTCACTGATGAGTTTGTCGCTGAGAAAAATATCCACCTGCTGAAACATCGAGTGCAGCCAGAGATTCGTCGGGCCCACCGTTGCTTGGTCAGCGAGTCTCGTGCCAGCTCCATTGGCCACCTTGGCTTTCACATACAAGTAGGTATGGGCTAAATCCACATAGGCCGTATCCGCATTACTGATGGTGAACTCGATGGGCCCGGTTTCGTTGATGCTGGAGAGCGGGAGATGCTCCACCCATAATCCTTGTTCGACACTGGTTTGTGCGGGCGGCACGGTCCACAAATCAAATTCACTGTTGGTGGAGGGGCAGGACTCGGCGTGGATTAAGGCCATGTTTTAAGAAAAGATATCCCGGGTCTTCTTGGATGTGCGTCGTCGCTGGGTCGGTCGTCGACTGGTGCGTGATCTCGGTGGGGCAGCTCTTTATTCCCTACGGTGCGTTGTGCTTTGGCCACCAAGACGCCTCCCGCTTCTTTGGCCCGTCGTTTCAAGGCTTGTCGGGGTGCCGTACCCCCCAAAACATCACCGGCCACTTGCAGTCCACTGCGTACCGCTTGTTTGCCGATTGCTGTCACCCCACGCGTCACCAAGGGCAGGAACGTTTTCACAATGCTGCCGAGTATGTTCCCCAGTCCATGTCCTCGTTGCATGCGTGCACCGCTAAAGACCGGAAAGCCACCCCCGGCCTGCTGGGCATAATAGTCGGCATAGCTGCGTGCATCGCACTCGTAAGGTACTTTCATTATGCAAAGTGGGGAGCACGTGCTTGTCGAAAATGAAGTGTCAGCACCACTTTTCCTCGTTTGAATGCCACCGCTCGTCCCGTGTCATCTCTTATATCCACCGTGATCGTGTTGATATCGGTATGTCGTACGGGCAGGTACATGATATGGTTGAAACTGTGGGTGACTTGATCGCCATACGTCTTTTTAATGGGGACCACCCGTAACAGAGGTGTGTTGATATCGCCCACGATGTGGTTGTCCACCACGTCCGAGCAGACGTAGAGTCCGTACATACCCGACTTCATATCCATCGGCATCTCGCCATGGTGTTGGTTGGGACCAGCGAACGTCTGTAGATCGAAACCCAGCATTTGCTGTAGTGTAAGACTGAGTTTCACATTCACGGTATCGGTGACGGTAAGCTGTGCCTTGTCGTTGTGTACGTTGACATCGAAGAACACGTTTCTCTTGAAGCGCAAGGCTATCAGGCGTGTTGCACTATCCGTCACCCCCCGTAGCGCCTTATCATGCATCAGTCTTGACAGCCCGTATTGGGGGTATCGTATTGGCCTTCGGGCAGGGTGAGCGGGTGTTTTTGCCTTCGTAGGTGACCTCGTACCACACTTCATTGGCTCGCACGTTGTACCACGAGTAAGGGTATTGGATATCCACGAGGGCACATTCCCACCGGCCAGGTAAATGTAACGGTTGTGGTAACTGGGTGAAGTACTTGGCCACGGTGTTGTCAGGAAACACATCCAGCGAACTGTTACTGGGTAGGGTCAGGTAAAACATGGCGACTGAGCTGTCCTGCTGCTGCTGTTGGTTTTAATAGGTCTTCCAGGCCTTGGGCGGTTGTGTGCGGCGTCGTGTTCGTCGCGTTGACTTGCTACGTGTCACGGCTCTGGAGATGTGGGGTGTCTTGATCAAGGGTGTTTTTTATAGGCGCGAAAAGAAAGTGCCCGTTGTGGTGGTGTTTTGGGGGGTGACTCCGGTTCCCATTCGGCTTCCCAAGAAGGTAGTGGGCCACTCGGTGATTGCTGAGTTTGCTGCATAAAGTCCCAGCGGTAGGGGTTCCCCACCAATTCCTGTGGTACATGCATGTCTTTCAAGCCTTGAGCGAAGACCTCCCATCCTCGAGGATCGGTGTGCGATCTGCGTTGACGCATCAGATCATTCACCAAATCCGTCATGTGGGTGCCGGGGACCACCTGATTCTGTACCAGGAGTTCGCCTTTATCATTCCAAGTCATGTTAGGATTCTGTTTCATCCATTGTAATACCAGGCCAGCTTGTTTCTTGAACGAGGCAGGTACACTCTTCAGCACTTCGTCTTCCACCCACTGTGGGGCTGTGGAGGCTACCTGACCCGGCTGTTGGAGCGGTGCTGAGGTCAGCGGTCTGTCACGTGGTGGTGGTGGTGGTAGTGGTGGTGGTGGTGCTGTTGCTGGGGTAGACAGGGTTTTGTATTGGTCCATGAACGTCATGTACCGTTGAAGCGTCTCATTGTACTGTTGTACTTTCTCACTGTCGCTTAACCCCGGTCTCTGTAAGATCTGTTGCATCTCTCCATCGAGGTTGTTTATGGTCTTCACCGTAGGTGGCACAGGATAGGTTGATTGGAGGTTTTGCAGGAAACGTGGTTCGACGAGGACCATTTTTTTCGTGTGGTTCATTGTCGGCCGAAGAGTCCACCCAATACTGGACCCAACACGGAAGCGGCCAACGGTGCTGAGATGGCCCCGAGAAAGCCGCCTTTCTGTAACACCTTTTTCTTTTGTGTTTGAGGGACCCGCTTGTGGACTAGGGTTCGGAGACCTGTCTTATGCTTGGCCAACTTGGTCTTCTGAGCTGGAGTCAGTGGTACGTTGCCTTTTAACAGGTTGTACCCGATCTCGCACAGACAGCGTACAAGGTCAGGGTCCGCACCGCGTACAATGGTTCGGACTAACTCGGGTGGGGCCGTCTTCAATACACGGAGCGTGGGAGCGTGCTTCCGTACTAGCGCAGACATCCTGTACAACTAATGCTAGAACCCACAACGCTGCCCTTTTTATCCACCTCACAGACAAAGTCAACCCTGCTGTGGTATTCATTCTTTTTATTATTCTCCATCATCAAACACACAGACCCCAGCTGGAGGCGCCACTGTGGATGTGTTTACATTATTTTTGCATGTACACGTGGTGGGTCTCTCCGGGAAAGATGCCGGTCCGTAGTCGAAGGTGGTCGGGAGTGGCTTGCTTGAGGTCGAAGAGCATATACCCGTGCTGAGGGGTTGTGGCATCTTTGAAGGCTTCCAACGCAAACGGTGTGCGGCCGGGAAACATCTGTCTCGCCAGGTGCAGCAGTTGAGTGGTATCTCTCGGGTTTTTGAAGACCACCAGGTAGTGGGCATTTAAGCTGATATTCCGATGTTCTTTGTTTTTACTGAACAGATTCTGCACAATGTAGATGATGCTGAGCCGTCGATGATGGCTGCCTTTGGTAAAGAGTTGGGTGACCCGTGCATCCGTCTCCGCCATGAGATCATCCAGAACCACCAAGGTGTCGGGTTCCAAATCGGCCAGGTTGGGTAGGCCTTCCACGAACGTGATGTGGGGCATTGCTGCATACGCTTCCTGCCATTCTCCGTAACACCACACGACTCGGGCAATGGGTGGAGTGATCATGCTGTCGGCGTGTTGAAGGAGCTTCCAGACGAAGTGCGTTTTGCCGGAGCCCGTCGGTCCTGCGATGACGCAAGTGAAGGGATGCTGCCACCGAGGGTCCATGGTTTGAGGTGTATCCGTTGTCGTGGTAACACGCTCTTGTAAATTTCGTACGAGTGAACTGGAGTGGTGGTGGGTACAACGTCGGTCGTCGTTGTCTGTTCACGTTCAGAGATGGTGCTGGGGGTGGGTACAACGTGGGTGGTCGGTTCACTGTGAGGGATGAAATCCGGTGGGTCTTGAGACGTAGTAGGTGTACTTGGTGTAGGTGTAGAGCTCGACGTGGCTTGTACGCGGGGTGTGGTGGTGGTGGCGGTGGTGGTGGTGACTGGGCTCGATACGACTGGTGCTCTCTGTAGACCCGTTTCGCTGGTGCCTGGTGTTCTCAGTTGGTTAAGTAACGTGCTGACATAGGCTACGTCGTAAAACACACCTCCGTACAACACACTCAGCAGGGTTAGCAATAGCACCCCAAAGACCACTTGCGCTTTGCGCGTTTTGCGAGACGCTGTCTTCAGAGGCAGCTGCTGTTGGTCCATAGCACTGTGGTCGGATGTGGAATGAAGGAGGACGGCAGTGGTGTCTGGTTTTATAGTCGTTTCACCTGGTTGGCCGCGACCCAGGAATTGAAGGAACTGGGCCAGCCTTGCCATTTTACGAAATGAAACAGTTTGCCACGTCGACGTTCCGTTTTCAAAATCTGCTCCACCGTGTAGTAATCTTGCTGTGTTTTTACAACAGGCTGTAATTCCGTGTCGTAAAACGTCCCCAGCAACGTTTCCCCTTGGAGATCTTCCAGTTCATAGACACGCCGCTGTCGGGGTAGGCGCCGTTTAATCAGGAAGTGCTCATCGCTCCAGTTGGGCAAGTAACTTTTCTCGAACTTGCCCTTGACTTTACTGATCCGTACAGGGTCCCCGACCTTGTACACCGCCTTCGTCGTTCGCTGCGATGGCCTGGAGTACAAGACACGCCGGACTTGGGCTTCATTGCGTTGGGTCACGGTAATGGGGGCTCTCTCTATACTTCGATGATAGGCTCGATTGTAACCCTCACCAGTTTCGGGAGAACATCGATGTACCGCCTTGTATTCTTATAGGTGAAATATTTATACATGCGGCCTTTGAATGTCCTGTTGAACCTCTCCACCACGGAAGCCTTGGTCTCGTTGTACGTATGGAAGAAAAACACCTTCTGTTTCTTGAGAAAGGCTTGGAACGGTCTGTTGAGGAATTCCGTGCCTTCGTCGGTTTGCAAATACAAAGGTTTGCGCCCGGTCTTGAAGATGTCTTTGAACGCCGCTATGAGATTTGCCCCTGTTTTCGTCCGGATGGGTACCACCCACGCATACTTGGATAGGATATCGATGCACGTCAAGATATACCGATTCTCATCGTTGTGTTTGGCAAAGGCGCTCATATCCACCAAATCCGCTTGCCACTGGGCATCTATTCCTCCCACGATGACCCGGTTCCGTAGAAAATGGCGACGGACAGATCGATGTAAGGTATAGGTGTCTTGTCTTCTTAACCAATCTCGGACTTGGGCACGTTGTACCCCCTGGGGTTTGGCCGCTCGATAGAGAGCCGACAATGCACTATAGGCTGCCGGACTGTCGGGACTGTAGTATAAGTTATCCAACACCTTCTCCCAGCGCTTCATGGTGACAAAATGATGATGGACCCTGGCTCTATCGTTTATTTATAACGGGTATATCTTGGGCCGGAGTTTCTTTCTGATTTTCTTCGTGGACTTCCACAGTGGCCATGGTCAATGACCAGTCCAACTCGTCTGATGACCGCTTGATAAGCACTTCATCCACATCCACCACGGCATCTTCCAATGCAGACCATAGATCAGGGTGAAGGGTAAAATGCACTGTACCTCCATCTAGCCGAGCCAATTGAGCAAAGAAAGGGCCGCGTCGGATGTACACATCGTGACACAAGTGGATGAGGTCGCCGTCCAGTTCACCAGACAACACCCGTTTGAATTTGGTCCAGCCCTCCCGGGACAGACGAATGTGAGCCGGGCACGGTTGTGTAGGGTCCGTGTCTCCCACCACCTCCTCCATGATATCGACCTTATCCGCATACACGTGCAGGAAAACCTCGGGGGTCAAGCTGAAATACGCCAGTACTATATGCTCCGTCATGGTCAGTACGTGAATGGTACCAGATTTCACTGTCTCTCGTATTTATAGGGAGAACCCCGTGAGATCAAAGGATCAGGTGGTCATGTCATTGGGCTGACTGAGTCTAGCGGGGTAATCAATGGCATCGTCGTCGGGTTCATGTAGTTGTTCATGGGGTTCAGCCATTGGCCCCGCGGCTTCATCACGGATTTTTCTTCTTCTTCATCGTTCTGGCCCGTCATGTGTGTGTGGGTGGCTTCATCAGGTGACACTGTCATTCCAGCCTCTGCGCATTCTATACATATAGTATTTTCTCCATCCGCTTTTTTTTCATTAGGTTCATCTAGTGCGTGTTCGATAGCACGAGCCCATGCCAATTGGTGGGGTGATCGATCGTCGGGTATAAATAACTGGTCCACCAGAGGGCCTATTTTCTCCAAGGCTGACCACAGAGAGGGAGTTAGGAGGAAACTTCGAGCCGGCTCTTGGTAGCGTCCCACCCGTGGGTAGAGCGCAGTATGGTATACGTAGTTGGCCTTGTCCAGGTGGATCAGGTGTCCGTCTAACTCTCCGCTCAACACCCGTTGAAACTTAGTCCAGCCATCACGCTCTAGTGTCACCCTATCCGATAGAGCCTCAGCGTGCTCAAAGCAAATATTTCCACAATCTTCGACCAGGGTCACTTTAGCATCATACACGTATAACTTCACATTGGGTGTAAGCGTCAGGATGGCTTGGAGTGATGACATGCTTCCTCTAAATGTCGAAGGGAGAATGACACACACTCTGTCTCATCCCTCGTATTTATAGTGTCAATACCACAGCGCCAGGGTGAATAGAGCACAGACTAGTATGAGGCCAACCAGCCGGCGCTGGTTCCGGCGTGAGCGCTCCTGGTCCATAGCGCGAGCATCAAGGATGGCTGTCATAGTCCAGTAGTGGTGAGTGATGGCACGCCTGTCCATCGAGTGCACTCTGTGGAGGACCGCTTCTGTGAACTCGTTCAGGATCTGGCGTCGTCCCTCGTTGTCGTCGCCATCTGCAAACATGGACCGGACCACTGCTCGGTAACCCGTGAATGAATTCACCACGGTGGCATACTGTAAAATGCGAGTCGCATGGGGCTTGATCTCCGCCATGGCTCTGTAGAAATGTAGGTGTGGGATCCAGAGGGACATGTTTTATAGACCAGATGTAGCTCTACGGGTATAGTCCGTGATACGTACTATTCTGATGGGTTAGTCCAAAAAAGGGAGCAACAACAACAACACAGATTACAGATCAATCCTTTTATTATGCGTGAACAACATAGAAATGCATGTACTGACCTGTCTGTGGGAGGTTTCCCACAATGGCGTTCACCTTCGCGTCTTTTCGTGTACGTCCGTGTCTTTTCGTTAAAGTCCGTGTATCTTCGGTAAAGTCCGTAGGCATTGGGCAAGGAAGCTTTTTCCCGAGACCGAATCACCGCCAGACATGACTGCATCACCGCGGATGAATACATTCTTGCACTCACTCACACCACAGGTCGAGTGAGGTATCAAAGTGAAGCTTAGGTGAAGGAGCATCTAATGGACTGGGTGTGGGGTTGACATATCGATAAAAAATGGATATGACCTTGAACTGATCACGTGACCTCCCCGTGATGACAAATACCCAGAACCAAGTCAGTACATGCATCCCATAGTCCCAGGTCACACCCGATTCACGCAGACCGGAAGTGACGTCATACACCTGCGCACAACCGTGATGGAAAAAACCCAGAACCAAGTCAGTACATGCATTCCATACAGGCAGAATGCAGGCAGGCAAGCAAGGCAGGGATGCAGGCAGGCAGGCAGGCAGGCAGGGAGACAGGTCAGGTCAGGTAAGTCAGATTGAATACACCCCTTTCCCTAAAAATGGACTCCTTTTATACGTTTTTCTATCCACTCCTAAAAATCGACTGCTTTTATACGTTTTCCCGGTGAGTGGGTGGGTTCAAAATGGCGGACCCTTATTTTACACACACAACACCAAAAGCCACCATTTTAAACCCACCCACTCACATCCCAGGTCAAATCAGTGCACCCGAGTGAGTGGGTGGGTTCAAAATGGCGGACTTTCAACGTCCCAGAGAAAATAACCGGCCGCCATTTTGAACCCACCCACTCACATAGCACTCAATCACCCCGGTGAGTGGGTGGGTTCAAAATGGCGGACCCTTATTTTACACACACAACACCCTCAGCCGCCATTTTAAACCCACCCACTCACATCCCAGGTCAATCAGTGCACCCAAGTGAGTGGGTGGGTTCAAAATGGCGGACTTTCAACGTCCGCCATTTTGAACCCACCCACTCACATCTCAAAAAAATTAACTCACGTATGCGAACCCCCCCTATGGCAACCCAAAAATTAACTCCGCGCATGCGCAGTGAGACGCTATTAACTCGTTTTACTCTATATATACTACTCGCATTATCTAATCAAACGTCACATGACCACGTTATCGCCCAATATGGCGTCTAAGTCATTCGAGAGACTATCTGCCACCGGAGATCCTCGAGAAGTTGCGAATGCGACTGTCTGCCATCGGAGATCCCCGAGAAGTTGCGAATGCACACATTGATGACTTTGGCGCGCACGCCTGGGCCGCTTCGATAGATTTTTGCAACCACAGGGCATTTCAAGTCCGATATATAGCATTGGAGTAATAATATGGATAAAATTATATATGATTGTGAACACGAGACAAGTTATAGATTCCCATTCTGACTTCCTCATACGAGCTTCTAGATCAAAATCATCCAAGATTGAGTTCATCCTGATATTTTCCATTGAGATGTTAAGGGTCGATATGTGGGCCCTTAATCATAACTGGCCTGGTTTTTTGGGACCCGTTCATGCCTGGGGCCCCCATCTCAATATTTTTCTTTACCGGTTCATCTGGTAGACTGTAACTTGTCAAACTATACCCTTGGGTCATGCTCTACCAGAAAATGTAACAAAAACGAGATGTCACAAGTTACAGTGACGTCATTTTCAAAGCGGCATTTTTGGTCGATTTTTCAGAAAGAATTTGTTATTTATGTATTTTCGGTGTGAACACATAAAGGGGCAACTTGTTCTCAGGGTCACGAGCAGCAAAAAGACAATCCCTGAGGGTATTTCACAAATGTACAACAACAGTGCCGAGTCTGGTCCTGTAATTTGCACCCTACTGTACCCGTCCATCATAGAGACCCTGTCATTACCTTTTACTGTAACTTGCTACACTATACCATTGAGTCATGCTCTACCATAAAATGTAACAAAAACGAGATGGCCTCTTCGATGACGTCGCAGTGACGTCATTTTCAAAGAGGCATTTTTGGTCGATTTTTTTCAGAAAGAATTTTGTGTTTATTCATTTTCTTCGTGAAACGTGCATGACAGGAATTTGATGAAAAATGAAGAAATCATGACATTTCTGGTACCTCACATGGTCGCTATTTTGTATTCACCCATGATTCGCTGCTCGGGGATTATGAAAATGGACTCAACATGACTCCAATATGAAAAACTACAAAGTCTGGGAGTGTCAGCTCTCATTTTCTTTTTGCGTTCTCACAGATAGGATAGAAAGTTTGGTAGTGGAGGGGGGGGGGGAGGGTAGGGCATAATGCTCCCCTCCCACAACCCGCCCGGCCAGGCCTGAAAAACTCGCATTTAATCTCTTTCATAACGCTTCACTAAAATTCTACACGTCTTGATGCAATGCAGTTTTAAAGATCAGATTTGTTTTAGACAGTTGAGCATACAGCTAATAAAACCATTTGAAAACTGCCGAAGAAATGTTTAGGCACCCAGTACTGACTTGCAATATAAACGACAAGCTCTTCAAACATAACTTTTGCTACGTTTAGAGGATCGGAAATCCATGTATAGTAACGGTAATAAGCAATTATCGTTGCTGTTGCAGCGCCACTCATTGGCCACAACTGAGATGAAAATGCTATATCATGAGATCGTTCACAAATTATGTCGCCACTCGAGTTGTTTGCAACAAAATTTTACCATGGCTACTGCAGACAAAAATCTTCAGCAACTTTTATCGCTGAAGAATTCTTCTTAATTAAACAAACGGGATATTTTTTTGTCGGTCTTGGTTAACTGTGCACTGTCAAGCAAGTTAGGCCGAACTGAGACAAACAAGAGGAAATTGCTCGTCTGTTTATTATCTTAGCTATAATTCTCAGGCATGAACCATTCTCCAGATATTAGTCAATGCTAGACTCAGATGACCTCTTTGCAAAAGGAAGAACGTAACATTCAGTGCACCAACGTATTCAAATCATGTTTATGTCTAATTAGGTTTTCATAACCACTAGTAACGATAAAATATTCACATCCCATCTTTATTGGATCATACCGCTAAATTTATATACCAGGTGTGGAGAGATTTCATGCGTCAGTGCCGGTGTTGATGATATTTTAATATGTTTTTCGGTTTATAAATGCATTAAAAATGATATGACTTTCATTTCGTGAATTTATTGTGTTTCTTTGAACTCATATACAGTACTACCTGTTGGATGTGATTCTCTATACATAACGTTGGTCTTTCATCTTGAATACAATGTAATAATTTTGAGGGTACTGTATTTCTTTGATCTGATTTTGTTTAGATTTTATGCAACCCTGAAGATCAATTGGGATTTTTCTTAATAGTTTAAATCATGTACTTCAATGGTTTTCTCATCTAGTTGGCAAAGTGAGGGTCTATAAACAGCTATCGGACCCTGGGAAAATACCTGATAATTTTAAGAATATCAATAGGTACTTTTAATCATCATGAGGTGCTCTTTTGTAATGCGTTATGTTACATCTTCTACATAAAATTGTTCAGCCAAAGAATACCCTTATATGAATGAGATTTAGCCTTCGTATGTCCCTATCTCCTAAGCACACCATGACTCACCGTGCGATGGAGCCATTTAGAACATTGGGTCTCTCCGCAATCCCAACACAGCAACGGACACGCTACACTGAAGTGGTAAAGGACCAATTCTGTATGATTGACCTACTTTGGGGGTTGTGGGTAAAGGTCAAACGTCATGGCCGGTGACTGGGTGACCACCTGGCTTCCGGGTCAATGACACCTGCACAATACGTAATTTCGGATCACCTGACACTTCCGGGTCATCGCCCAACATCCGAGTCACCGCGCAACATCCGGGTCACGGCGTAAGTCCGGTAGAACAACTCTGAACATGTCGAGGCAATTCTTCACACGAAAAGGACTAGTCCGAAGGGCAGGCAACTCTGATAAGCACGACGTCCTTGAATGAATTGACCCTTTTGTGATGTTTCGTGCATTTTGTGTAGTGTGTCACGTTCTGACGTGTTTTTCAGCTAGCATACTCGCACTGTCGAAGTCAACAGTTCGAATCGCTCAATGGTTGTCATAATTGTTTTCTTCTTTATCAATTACCTTAGGCATAATATGAAATAAATAAAATTTAAAGTAGGCCGAACATACCATATACTTTACGATTGGCCCACTTTAAATTGATTTATTACATATTATGTTATAGCGTGGTATGATATGATATGCGATATTAATTGTATCAGATATATGAAAGTCATGCACACAATACAAACAAACAATTAGAACAAACATGAAAGCCAGTGAGGGGCACTCGCACATGGACTAAAGGATACTTTATCTTGCAATAGCAATTAATGCGACAACCGAAGGATATACTTTCACTTGTATTAATAATATTAGAGGACTGAAGTATATACTGTGGTTGCTTTAAAAATATAATAGAACATTAGTATGCTTTCACTTGCATTAAAGAGGATTGACAGATAACACTGACCGAATGATACCTTAGTAGTAGTAAGACGGCAAATTCCTTAGAAAAAATGATGCTCAAAAATGATGCTGTGGCATGACGTGGCAATGACGTCACGGATGACGTCACATCCGGTCACGTGACATCTGGGTTACATCCGGGTCACTTCCTGTGACGTCACTTCCGGTGACGTGACGGTCCAGCAAGAGTGATCTTCCCCTACATAAGACCCAAGTGACTGTGAATCTATACGGGGAATGCCTGTATGGGGTAATAGGGGAGGTCGTTTTTTCTTTTTTTTTCTGTTAGATTCTACTATGGGTTGTGGGGTCTTGTTTTTCTCGTCTCGAGCTGTAGAACACGATGGGAGGGGTCTCGATATAGGCCCATACTGGCTCAGTGGATAGGTCCATAGTAGGGAATAAAAGCGGGTCCTAGCCCAGGATTCGATCTCCGGAAATAGCTATACACGTCATTCGGTTATTTATACCTTATGACATCATGTCACGTTCTCCCCCGAACCTATATATAAGCGCCCTTGTCTACCGTCATCCACCTAATTTTACTACATATCTATACATATTCGGTTATTTATACCTTATGACATCATGTCACGTTCTCCCCCGAACCTATATATGAGCGCCCTTGTCTACCGTCATCCACCTAATTTTACTACATATCTATACATATTCAGTGTATCAGAATGTTTCCCATATGTTGGAAGTTAAAATTTGGAATTGCCATATAACACTTTTCCAACACCCGAGGAGACAGTTGAATACGAATCAGTCGAATGGATAACTACATCATCGTAAACAGCGAGGACTCAAAGACGCTTTTCCCCGAGAATCGACCATGCAAATTTCGCGTCAGTTTGAATAAAAGCACCCATTTCGACGAGACTTGGGTCGTGGCCTTAGTAGAAATATTCATTAAAAGACAACCACAGGTTAAATCGCGATCTCTTTTACGCCTATATTGTAATATATGTGGAGATTCATTCGTGGGCGAGACAAAAGTACCTCTACTACGCTACGTCGAGGCCTCTGGGCTCCAGAAAAAGCCGGTATCTAGGATATATTCCACGCCGCATTACCTGCCCATCATTTTAAGCGACGTACGCTATCTAGAAATCGATATAACCGACGAACAGGGTGAACCGGCAACATTTCTCACCGAATCCGTCATCTTAACGCTTCACGTAAAACAACTATGACCGGGAGACCGTTGTACACCCCCGATGTGAATAAATGGATCAGATTTTATCGGAAGGAGGCAAAGTCTGTCCATAAACCCTCAACGTATTTTAAGAAGCAGAAAGATGGATGACTCGGCGGTAAGACGGGTGAATCCTGCATTATTCCCATCGATCCCCATTCTAAAAACCTCAGCGAGAAGAAGTTAAAGACTCCGGCTATTCAGCTTACGGCCCCCTCTCAACAAGTGGTCGAACAAGCCAAGTCTGAAGTCTCGAGAACTCATCGACAGGAACCCATAAATAGAAAGCGTTCTCTCCCTACCTTCAGTTCACCCACCGATAAACCGAGAGCGCGGACCAAAAGATCGCGTCTCTTCAAGTTATAATATGGCACTCCTCACCGACGAAGGGTTCACCGAAGGTCAACCTAGCGAATTATCGCTGTTCTCATTACCCCCTACACAAACAGCGGTTGAAAGTCGCTATGTTATCGACGTTCGACCGTCTTCTCAGATCCCCGAAGATGCACCCGTTGAATTCCTGATATCCGGTCAAGGCTCGGATTACATCGACTTGAAATCCTGCAGACTCCACGTTAAGGCTAAAATAACCCATAGAGATGGTACCTCTTTGATCAAGGACGAAAAATGCGGCCCTATCAATTTACTCCTCCATACTATGTGGTCTCAGCTAGACGTCTCAATGCAGGGTAAGCTTATG
>JAVTVY010039125.1:0-17069 GCA_036873755.1 Hanleya hanleyi | reverse complement strand
TGTGTGCTGGTGGCACTAATTACAAATTCTATATTTATGCCTGTGGGATAGTGTTCTGCTAATTGTCTGATTACTGAAATTGTACGTGGTAAATCATGTTTCAGGAAAATATTTCCATCATCAATGTATCTGTGAAAGGTCAGTATATTGGTGGATAAAGGTCTAGTTAAGAATTTGTATTCAGCAACCAGTAGTACAAGATTGCTGGTATCTTGTGAATCATAAGACCCTATGGCTAGTCCATTGATCTGTTTGTAAAATTTCTTGAATCCAATGTTGAATATAGAGTTTTCTTTTATGAAGTCAAATAACTCCATAGAAAGATCTTGTAGGTTACTGGATATGTATGATTTTTCTGTGAGGAAGGCTATGGCTTCAGAGACATATTCTCGTTTGACGTTTGTATATAGGGATTCAAAATCAAATGTCACAAAATGTGTCCATCCTATATCATCTGGTGGTACCTTGATGTTATAGAGGTCAGCCAGAACTTGGTCACTGTTCTGTATGATAGGGTATGGAAGGTTCTGTACTAGAAATCTCTCTCTTAATATAGAGATGAAATCTTTCATTATGGTAGCCAATAACCTGGATGGCTCAACAATAACATGGCTGAAGCCATTGATAATGGGTCTGCCTTTTAAAAGGTTTTCATTGTCACAACTTGCAGGCTCAGAGAGTTTATGTACCTTGGGTAACATATTGAGTGTAGGAATGGCTATGTCTTCTAGTTTTCTGTCTCCTAAGTGTCTTAATAGCTGGTCATATTGTGTTTTGCCAAGATAGGTAGAAGTGATGCGAGTTAATTCAGATTTAGCTTTGGATAGAATGTTTGGTATATCATTTTCATGTAGTTCTATGTATGTATTGTCATCACTAAGCTGTGTGATACATTCTGTGAGATACCATTTGGTGGAATTGATAGAAAATCCTAGATTTTTATCTGCAGTGTTAACTATCAGGTCATCATTATTGGCTAGATCTCTAAGTTCTTGCATACATGTAGTGGGAATAAATTGTTTCTTGGGGGCTTTCTCTAAGTTGTAATTACCCTCACTAATAGCATCCACAATATCTAAGGATATGTCACATGTGGCATTTGTAGTAGAACCCAAATTGGTAACTAGGTTGCCAAGCTTGTCACAAAATGGTACTCCAGTAGCTAGGCTGATACCAAGTAGTAGCTTTTCTCTTATACTGTTTTGGCAGTCATATATTTTAAATTCTTTTTTGAAAGATGGACCTAGTTGTAATAACCATTCCAAATTAGGGGATGGTTTGTATGTAGTAAAGTTGTGAAACCTCTTATGGGCTGTGTTATTTTCTTTTCTTTCTAGCTTACTAGCTTCTTCAATTCTTTTTTCTTTGAGATAAGCTGAGGCTTCTCTAAAGATGTTATTGTACCAGGACTTTACATATGTCTGGGTTTTCTTGAAAATGTAAGCTTGTCGGTGTGTTCTGTTACGCCTAAGTGAAGACAGTAGGTGTATAACTTCTTTTAGTTTGGTATCTAATTTAACCTTGTGGCATATGTACTTGTCATATGCAGTGGTGGTGATCTCATGTAATGAAGAATAAATAACCTCTAACCTGTGATTCCTTGAATATACAGTTGTAATGTCATTACTAGCTAGATCGTACCAACTAAGAAAGTATCGGGTACAAAGTTTACAATCGTAGTAAAAAGAAAGTATCTTACTATAGGTGTCTTCTTCTAATTGATGTAGACAAGCTGGAAGACATTGGTTGTGCTTCATTATCACTTAGGTAGCCACAGTGGTTGGTTTTTGGTAGAAGTTGTGTAATGTTGGTCACCAGAATATGGTTTCAGATGCCGGTATCTTCTAGTCTGTATATGGTAGGTTAAAATGGTTGGTCCGAAAGACTGTAACTAATTGCGGAAGGGCTGGCCTATGGCAGGCTGATGTTTCTCGGCGATCGAGGTGGACCGGATCCCAGACAGAGTACAAGGGAGCACATGAGTAGTTGTTCTCTGAGGATGATATAACATGCAACATATGACAGTAAAAGAAAATACAAAAAATCATCAGAATCACATACATACAGACTCATAGATTTTATTATAGAAAGTATGAAAATACTTATAAAAGGGATAAATTTTCTTTATATTCGAAATATGTGAATTAGCTGTCAAGTTCTATGCAAAATCACACTGAAGGAGCCGAAGTCGGAAGTCTCTGGTCGAGCTACCCAGTATCTCTGAACAAAGCTGCAAGGAATACGGATATTCATTGTATCATTGTACCTCAATTGTTATTACCACGTTGCAGACTTACATATGTAAATCTGCGGGAGACGTGTGGGTCAATGCAGCTGTTGTGTCATGAACACAGTGTGTCCCAGTACCATCAAGACAGAAGATCCGACAACCACTACAACTTCCCGAAGGAAGGAAATTAGGACCCCGGTGATTTGCACAGTGTCTGACATATTGTACAATCAGTACTCAAAAGGAAATTGAAGTTTCGAATAGTCGGAAAGTCAAGAATGTATATATGTAAAATAAAATAATTTTAATTGCAAATAAAATGCATGTTTGTAATACATCATACATCCGAAATTTAGATATATATGTGAGAAAATTATGATTAACATAGGCTGACAAGGATAAGAATGGCCAGAATTAAAATAATCAAAATGGGATATAAAAAGGATAAAAATTATAAAAATTGTTGAAAATTTATATCAAAGCAATGCACTTGTATTATCACCCAGCTGTGATACAATTTGAGTCCGATCATTAATATTTAATATTGTAATATACTAAACATATATCACAAGTGCATTACTCGCTACTGTGGGTTGATCAACCATTAAAATAAGATAACGAGTAGAGGAAAGAACCGCCAAAGTTTCAAAAAGGTGTCTATGGTCGAAATGGACTCCCCTGCTAAATGCTGGCCTTAATTCCTAGAATTTTGTATCTATGGTGGCAAACCTGCCTGTTAATTTGTTTGTTTTTGTAGAGTGAGTCATCAGGGCATCCGACACTCAGGTTCAAGACACTATTTCTACTTGATAGAGATGCATCAATACACAAGTCGGAGCCGATAGTGTCTCCTGTACTCGTAGCCCTAATAAACATAAAATATTCATGTTATATTTTAGGTATACACTTACGGATGTTGAAAAAACCAACTAGCCCTGCATTCCCCTGGACCTCTGTTCAAGGACCCACGATGGAACTCCAGTACCCGGCCTCCGATATATCTGTCAGCCTCCACAGCAGTCTGCTACCACAGCACTATTCACAGATCTCTTCACTATTATCACAGGATGTATTAAAAGTCCCTAGCTAAAATCTAAAGTCATAGATCCAGCCAACACATCAGGATAAAGAGTTTCTAGGAAAAGCACAAAGTTCAGTTGTCTGTAATCTTCTTGGACAGTGTCTATTTTTAGAAAGTTCTGTTGACTCCCACGAGGTTGTGTGTCTGTATACCACAGGATCTATACTATTTCTACTGTTTTCTGTAGATGTCTAGAGTATTATCATAGATTGACACTTCACATATCCACGAAGTACTATACACGTCTGATCAGCCTGAAAACTGTTCACCGACTGCTGCGAAAAGCTCTACTGAACTATAAGCAGACGACACTTTGTCTCGAGGCGAATGGCTGCTCGAGCTAGCTATGGCGACTCTTTAATAGAGGGCGCTACTGTATATAAAATATGTTTATTATCTCCCCTTTCCCAAGTACCATACACGGTCAAATATTCTATCCCTTGTAATGGCTAGTTTCTATAATAGTTGCAGCGCTGCAATCTAAAAAATATATATTCACAGGAAATCACAGGAAGGGATAAAAATAATAAGTAAATAGGTATAAATCGTTAGATTTTTGGTATGTGCTTTAGAATATGTTAACCAGAAGACTATTCTGTGAAGTCATGTGACGCAGTCAGTATGTCGGCACCTCTTCCCACTTCTCTTATATGTGTTGTAATTAATAAACGATGAGTCTCGCGAGCACCGCCAACCTGGTCAAACATATATTTATATATCCCATAGAGCTCGACCTTTCCATAGATCGACCGCATTCTCACGTCATCGCGTTTATTATACCGTATAGACGAGTCTTTAAGGTTCGTCGATAGGCTATAATTACACCGTGAGTCACGCGAACACCGCGAACCGGGGGGTCCATCGACGATTATATCCTCGGGCGAGTTTCGTAAATAGCCGACCTAGAACACCGCATTAGTCACGCTCCGCCGGCGAACCGGGGCGACCGTCGCGCGCGCGCGATGGATCGCGGAGCGTGACTAATGCGGTGTTCTAGGTCGGCTATTTACGAAACTCGCCCGAGGATATAATCGTCGATCGACCCCCGGTTCGCGGTGTTCGCGTGACTCACGGTGTAATTATAGCCTATCGACGAACCTTCAGGACTCCTCTATACGCTATAATAAACGCAATGATGTGAGAATGCGGCCAATCTGTGGAAATGTCGAGCTCTGTCGGATATATAAATATATGTTTGATCAGGTTGGCGGGGCTCGCGAGACTCATCGTTTATTAATGTCATATTATAAGAGTCACGTATGTGGGGGAAAGCTCTTATAAATGGGCAGAAAACTCGCATTTCACCACTCACGTTGAGAATACCGATACACATGGCACAGGTGCATGTGCACACCAGATGGTTCAATGTTAGCTATAGCTTGAGGAGTGTTTGCGATGTTCATCGTCTGTTCACCCAACCGTGTCCACAGCCGGAGGAAATATAGGGCCTTGTTTTACTCTATTATAAAACGATATTACGTCTCGCACGAATGATTTTTAATTAAAACTGACACTCATCTTCCACATTGGCGATGAATTTCTCGTGGTGTTCTCGAATCGTATATTTGCCCTTCGAAGGTGACATCAGTTCTATTTTCAGACTCGACTAATGGTATATTTAAGGAGCCTGACATCAAAAGCTGAACACTCGCGTGATAAAACCGTGCTCTTAATGTAAAATAGCTTGTTGTGACAGTGTTGAAAAGACATACTCGGATGGACAGGATGGACTACCTTCAAACGATTATTATGGGTAGCATGTGCACACCACATGGTTCAATGTTAGCTATAGCTTGAGGAGTGTTTGCGATGTTCATCGTCTGTTCACCCAACCTTGTCCACAGCCGGAGGAAATATAGGGCCTTGTTTTACTCTATTATAAAACGATATTACGTCTCGCACGAATGATTTTTAATTAAAACTGACACTCATCTTCCACACTGGTGATGAATTTCTCGTGGTGTTCTCGAATCGTATATTTGCCCTTCGAAGGTGACATCAGTTCTATTTTCAGACTCGACTAATGGCATATTTAAGGAGCCTGACATCAAAAGCTGAACACTCGCGTGAGAAAACCTTGCTCTTAATGTAAAATAGCTTGTTGTGACAGTGTTGAAAATACATACTCGGATGGACAGGATGGACTACCTTCAAACGATTATTATGGGTAGCATGCGCACACCACATGGTTCAATGTTAGCTATAGCTTGAGGAGTGTTTGCGATGTTCATCGTCTGTTCACCCAACCGTGTCCATAGCCTGAGGACATATATGGCCTTGTTTTACTCTATTATAAAACGATACTACGTCTCGCACGAATGATTTTTAATTAAAACTGACACTCATCTTCCACACTGGTGATGAATTTCTCGTGGTGTTCTCGAATCGTTGCTTCGAAGGTGACATCAGTTCTATTTTCAGACTCAACTAATGGTATATTTAAGGAGCTTGACATCGAAAGCTGAACACTCGCGTGATAAAACCTTGCTCTTAATGTAAAATAGCTTGTTGTGACAGTGTTGAAAAGACATACTCGGATGGACAGGATGGACAGAGGACTACCTTCGAACGATTATTATGTGTAAGCTTTTCAGCACATTTGTTTTTCCTCATAGGTTGAGAGCCTATTGCTAAAATTATACTATGTGAAGTTTTCCCATACATGGGTATAGGAAATTTCCTCATTAATATAGGCAGAGTATCCAAATGGACATCCTCAGCGGCTTAACCGCGAAGTTAATTCAATCTAAGGTGCGCCGATTTGTTCATTGAGATCTCTAACTCACCGGAACCGTGAAATAGAGTTCAGTGGCGATACCCCCTGACGTCATAGCAAAGTCTGCCAACTAGCAGCGGGATTTTATAATATTATGATGCTTTTGATACTCCGACATACAAGGCGATTAATGAGTTATTACAAATGTAGGTAACATTATACCATACTAGTCCTCCAGACATTTACACCGTGCTTATCAAGCGCACTTTTTTACTAGTTTCTGCAAGTCCAAACACGCTTTAATCATGATCAGGACGTGTATGACACCATTCTCAATGAGACCTGAGCTGTCAAGCGAATCTTATCTTACTTTACTTTATTTCCATACATGAATACATATAGAAACATAAAAATATATATACATATATCAATGTTTGTTAAAAAACGGTGCCATGTACAAACAAGATTATCACAATTCCCAGGCAAACATGCACATGGGTACTGCATACGGATAGGCTTAGCCAAGCTATGGGGTCGGCTAATGTGACAAACAAAAGGATGCTGTCCTAAAGCCCACTATCCAGCCAGATATATATTACAAAGGTGTGTATGGTATTATGAGTGTTACAAAGATAGACTTCGTCACGCACGAGCGGTTGTAGCCCGAGGACACTTGTAGTCATGTTTGATATATACTTCGTCATGCACGACTGGTTGGTTCGCTGACCCGAGACGTATATGTTTCCCCTTACACTTCATTAAAAATATACTCGATGAATAGGTAGAATGTATAATTGTTTACCTAAAGCTTGGAAATTTCGTTTTCGACCAAAACAAATTTTCGATTTTTTTTTTTTTAAATTTTTTTTTGTTTTTGAAATTCAATAGAATCTCAATATCTCTGGAACGGGAAGGGCTACTGCGATGAAACTTACGTCGTTGGATAGCCAGGAGAGAGACACGTCGTTGGATGACCACGGTGACGTCATAATGACGTCACAAGATGAATCGCACGAATTTCGGAAAAATCTCAATATCTTGGGAACGGGAAGGGTTACGGGGATGAATCTAACGCCGGTCGATAGCCGAGAGAGAGGCGCGTTGTACGACAACGTCATACGATGTTATAGCGAGTCATATTAGGAATTTTCGGGGGATAAGTCAGATTTGAATCTTATGACTATTCTACTCCAGGGTGCTTTGATAACGTAAAGTGTATGACTCCCATTTGTACCTATTTCAGCTGGGACGAAGACGAATTCGTGAACGGTCTCACAAAATTATGGGACTGCGAATTGGAACGAATCCGACAACAGAGTTGTGGGCCGGATTCAAACAATGTTGATATCACGAGCCCCTCAAAACGACGCGCATGTGGGACCTTCGACGGTGAGTGCATTAATTTCGTGAAAGCGAAATACGATATGTGTAGACTACACACTTACATACATTAGGCTTTAACGCTAAAGCGGACCCCCTCATACTGTTCATGCAATACCATGAACAAGTTAACTCTGCATTGAAAAACGGTCCTAAGTCGACCCATAGTATGAAATCCTACAAATGTTTGTTCACCCAAGGAAAAGGCGATAATGTACAATCGGTGCAGCCCCCATTTTAGAGGATTATTGTCATGTTAAGGAAAGTAAATCGGTTATACTACGTGCTCATTTAACAAAAGCGCATTACGACGTCTGAGGCGATTACTGCGTGTACGAAAATGGTACCTTCTTAGGGCGAGACTGTTGTTGAAAACTGGGAAATCAACTCAAACAGTTTGTCCCCGCGATAGAAGGTAAGTTTTCCCAGCATATCCGTACACGAGCTTCCTCGAGAAGCGCTGCCGATGTCCGTGGTGACATGGATTTCGATTCGAGCGTGCAATCGCCCTGAATTCGCTTTTTTGCGAATTCTTAATCAGACAACTCATCCGTACACATTCAAACACCGCCATTGTTCACTATTTTAACTATTAACATTTACACTCGTTCTCGATAACAAAATAATATATATATATATATATATATATAGATATATTCTAGCATAACGTGTATTGTCGCGTCGTAAAATGCTTACATACGCTGTCGGGTTCAAACAGATGGAGAGGTTGTTGGGAAGTATCAGTGACATAAATTCCTTCAGGACACCTTGCGTAACATATACGTATATTAATATCGCATATATACTTATAACTGAACAAGCTAAATTACATAATATTTCCCTATAAATTTAAACCTCAGACCGGGATTGTCGACCCGACAATATGTATACTTGTACAAAACTATTGGATTGCACGCATGCTGCAGGGTTTGGGGTAAAGGGGGAAGGGGGTGGCCACGCCCATTTATTATTTGTGTTATAAAACGTATAATATAGACGACCGATCAAGAGCACCAAATGTTACTTTTGATGGCGATGGCTGTTACAAATGATGAGTATCCAAACTAAATTAATTCTTTGTGGGATAGGGTTAAAGGCGGGAGTGGATACCAATTTGGCGCATTAAAGGTCAATGTGGGGTAACTTTTTTCGTCAAGTAGGGCCATAATTGGTAAAACTCGTTGCTAAATTAATTCCATGGTGATTTTTGTTGCCAATGGGTATCCGTGCTGCGTTACTCTTGGGCAGTGTAGGGCTTAACGCGGGTATGACTAGCACGTTAATTATTGGAATTGGTGTCAGTTTAGGATCACATTGAGGGTAAAATGAGGTCAATTATTTTTATGTCATATATATTGGGCTGTTTGTTAATTAAATTTGTGTGCAGTGTGATTCAAGCTAGGGGTGGATAGGAAGTCAAAGTTGGCGATTTGGGGTTATTCTGAGGTCATTTCGAGAATGAAATAGGTATCCAATCTGAAAAAGTTCTTCGGGGTGTAGTGTAAGGTCATATGTCCGTGAGTATTTTTTTGCTTGAGAATTATTTGCAACATGCATTTTTTTTTATAGATTGGACATTCTCGATCAAGAAAACTGTTCGTGTCAAGTTTTCTTTCTCAAATTTGAACTAATTTTAGTCAACCTTACGTGGTCTGACTGATAGAGGTTCGAAAATTTAGCATCATTTTGATCTTTTTGCGGTATCAGCAGAATGATTGGAAATCGACAGACAAGACTTTCCAAAGAATTTCATTTCCATAATTCTAGTGATTAACCATCATGCGTTAATTCAAACTAAAGCTCATGTGAGGTCACTCAAAAATCGTTCTTTTTCAGGTTGTTCATACAATGGGCATTATTCTAAATCCATTATACAAATTTGTTAAAACCTATTGAATGCCAAACACATTACGCTTATTTTGAATCTACATAATTTTCAGCTTAAATATGACTGTTTAATTCAAAATGGCGAACATGTGGGCTAATCTAAAAATCACACTTGCTCGTGTAGTTCATGGCATTAATCTTAGCTCACCGGACATTTTTTGTTTTCAAATTCGCGGGATCTCTTTACAGAGTCTAATATATGCCCAGTTTGAATTTTACCCTTAAGATAAAGATTTGATGATCAAATTCTAACTGGCGGCCATATGGTCTTTTCAATCATAATTTTTTCATGTTTCTCGTATAGTTTAAGGCACTATTCTCAGCTCATTGTGTTAATTTATCAAAACCGAGATACATGTATCGCTGACCCTAGTCGAATATCTTACGCCCATTTTGAATCTATTTACATATCCTATGATCAAGATTTGATGGTCAAATTCAAAATGGCTCCCGTGTGGGTCGTCTGAAATTCACACTTTTTCGTGTCGCTCGTATAGTTCAAGGCATTATTATTCACTCGTTATGCAAGTTTATAAAAACTAAAGGATCTCTAAGCATGGGCCAACATTCTATGCGCATTGGAATGTATTTACATAGACCTAAGGTTAGCAGTTGATGGTGAAATTAAGAATGGCGGCTATATGGTGCATCTGAAAATCGTACTTTTACTTGTTGCCTATAAAGTTCAAGGCGTTATTCTTAGATGATAGTTCAAGTCTATCGAAATACAGTGATATCTGAACATAGCCTAACATCTTACGACCGTTTATATCTCTAAGATCACCGGTTTGGGTTATCGATGAATCACATTTACCGGTACTAGTTTACATGGAGCTGAGATTAACAATTTCTCAATTACAAGCGCTTGGTCCATCATTCATAATTCAGCCGTCCTCCATTAAAGAATATCGCGTCCATAATTCAAAGACCTTTTCCATATTCCATATAACAGCATTAACACCAAATTCAAAAAGACAATCCTAGTAAAAATAACATAGGCTATAGTTTCCTTCCAGAGAGAAGCGGTCAGCAGTTTTCAATGATGCCAGCAAGACATCATGATGTTCCAAAACAAAAAATCCGTATCGCTGATCAGCATTCTTAATCCATATTATTTTGCCTATTCACAAAACAGATAGATCTGTCTATTTATGGTGTAGTTTGGCTCTATCGTATACTCATTAGCTAGACAAATTGAACAAGGAATTTGAGATGGCAGACATATGGAGTTATCCGAAGCTATTCTTCAACTTGGTTAATGTTATTCGTCAAATTCAAAGGGATTATTTCTAGTTCGAGGCAGACATTGGCAAAAACTGAGCGGTCTGGCACCATATCTGGTCATCTAACGTCAATTGTTGAGTCTGTTTGCATATTCCTAGAGAGACAACATTTTGGTTACATAATAGTTACTATGCCTACCTTAAATCCTACACTACATGCAACTGATTCAGTCTGTATACCCATTCTCAACAATGAGTACTGCTCATATTAATTTATAACCGATTTTACCAGTGTTTTTTACCTCATTTTAACCAAAAGTTATCCTAAAATGACCTTAATTCTAATAATTAACGTGTTATCTATGACAACCTTAAACATTACCCTACACACAATTTATTCGGTCTGAATATCCATTCGTTAAATATGGTACTGTGGATATTAATTCATAACCGATATTTACAATTTTTTTTACCTAATTTGAAAATGGACCCTAAAATAACATCGATCCTACCAATTGACGTGTTATCTATGACTACCATAAACCGTACACACAACTCATTCAGCTTCGATACCCATTCGCAACAATTAATACGGTGGATATTAATTTACAACCGATATTTAACCATATTGGGCCTCATTTGTCCGCAAAGTGACGAAATACCAATATCTGGGAGGTATCTCCTCCTAACTTTATCTAACACAAAGAACTAATTTTGCATTGGTAAGCATTTGTACAAAAAAATTGCAATCGAACTTTTTTAAAGCGCTTTTGATGTCCTTGGTCGGTCGTATGTGAGTTAAGCGAGACGATGAGTAAATTTGAGAAAGTAGACTTTTTTGACGAAATATTTATACACGTTGTCGGGTCAGTATAATCCACGTGTTAAGAATTCCTACTGTTATCTCAAGTTTCATACACTCGCCTTTATCGGCTAAACGGTTCGAGAATATCATGCTCGTGTTTAATGCGATTGAGATACATATGGGATGGAAACTTTTTGATTTTATTGATTATAAAATTATATACCTTGTCGGGTCGTTTACACACCTTGTGTTATGATGTCCTTGAGTTGACATTTAATAGACTTCAGCAGTACGTCTTCATTTACTCATGAAAATTAAAGCACTCTGTGCAACTTATCGTTTATGGATTTAGCAAAATATTCGCCTTGTATAAGATGTAAAAGGTTATCCACAGTCCCCCGTGAATAACTTCGAGACAGAGGATTCCGTTATAGGCCTGATCGGGTCGATATGATTAGATAGATAGATAGATAGATAGATGATCTTTATTTAAAAACTCGATAACTTCATAGGCATATAAAACCTCTTTTCATGAAGGTCGAGGGCGAAAACAATAAGATATAACAATGGAACAGACGTGTTAAAAGTGAAAAGTAAACATATACATAAAATATCATAGTGTTATATTAGGACTTCCTTGTGTTATCCCCAGCTTCAGTCATTTGCCTTCATCCACGTATACTAAAGTACTCTACCTTTTCGAAGAAATATCGTTAATTAATTCTGAAAGATCGTGACCATGTATCTGAGATGAGGGGGATGCAAAAGGGATAAACGTTTGATGTCCCTATCTGATAATGTATATACCTTGTCGGGTCATGGAGAACATTGCGATATGACTTCCGTGTGTATCCTTGTCCTCAGTGACGCGCCTTCATTTTCACTTAAGGAAATGTTCTATTACAACACATATAAGGGAAGTGGGAAGAGGTGCCGACATACTGACTGCGTCATATGACTTCACAGAATAGTCTTCTGGTAAACCTATTCTAAAGCACATACCAAGAATCTAACGATTCGTGATATGCGTTGTATCTCAGGTACGCTTTTATTGTACCTGTTCATGTGGCAACATGGATGATATGATCACACGGCCCCTAGCACCGGCATAAGCGGTATTATCCCAGGTGAAGTGCCGGGATTCGGTTCACGAATACCAGTGTCTTGTTTGAGGGGATTGAGATAAAAATCGAATAAACTTTCCAAATTCGAATTCCTTAAATCAAAGATCTATAATCTTTGAGCTCTACTCAAAGAGCGGCAAATACAAATACTCCTGCTTTAATTATCAACCTTCAAATATATGCCTTAGCTCTATATTTAGCTATGCTCTCAATCGCCGTGTAATAAAGTACGTAGCATGGTATGCGAATTATCGGTTACCTGCAACTTGATTGAGACCCTTCGGAAAATATACTTGAGCAAGTCGACTTCGTTGACGCAATATTTATAGACCTTGTCCGGTCAATACAATCCTCGTGTTATGACTTCTGTTACCTTAAGCCTCATTCACCCGCCTTATTCGAGTCAGAAAGTATTATATAGCATTTGTTGAGTATCGAGAAGCTGTTCAAGAATATCATGATCATCTTTACTTCGATTGAGATTCAAGTGGTATGAAAATGAGAGATTTTCACTTAATGAAATGTTCTATATCCCAGGTGAAGTGCCGTGATACGATTCACGAATACCAGTATCTTGTTTGAGGGGATTGAGATAAAAATTGAACAAACTTTCCAAAGTCTAATTCCTTAACCAAAGAGCTATGCTCCTTGCCGGGACCTATAAACGGGTTCATTAGGATGTGCGCCTTCCCGAGAATGACACAAAATAGCCATACCTTCCATTGCCGTTCAGTCAAGTGTTCTTTATGCTGTATGAATTATCGGTTATCGGTTTAGGAATATCTTTGCTGTGTTTTACACGTATAATGTGTACCAGAGGCTTCGGTGAATCAACTTGATCAAGTCGACGTCGTTGACAGAATATTTATATGCCTTGCTGGGAGAACATAATCCACCCAGCAAGGTATATTTATTTTATTTGAGATGCAAAGGGAAATAAATATGAGATGAATGCTTTCTCTGACTGAACACTTATCTACCATATCGGGTAGTTTACATTCTTTGTGTGTTGGCTTCCTTCTGTTATTCCTAGATTCGCTTATTCGCCTAGATTTGCGAGTAAGGAAAAAAACCCGGATTCAATGAACTTACGAAAGACGAATTCACTGACTTAACACTGCTGTATCTTGTTGGATCCTGGAGATCCTTGCTTGATGACGTTCTTGTTTCATCCTTACTGGCACTGATACGCTTCTTATACACTTCAGATAGTACTTTTTATAGTACTTCAGATTGAAATAACGGGAACCGGTTACCGAATATTATTATCTTAACTGGGATACAACCTCGAATAAAATTGCCAAATTCGATTTCGTTAACCCAGGTGTTATAGACCCTGTCGGGTGGTTGGTATGACTGCATTAGGACTTGCGCCTTCGCGAGAGAGCAGCAACTGTAAATACTCCTGCTTTAATCACACACCTTCACATATATGCGTTATCCCTACCATAAGCTATGCCCTCCATCGCCATGTAATAAAGTACGTAGCATAGTATGCGAATTATTGGTTATCCGCAGCTTCATTGAGACGGAGAATAAACTTGATCAAGCCGACTTTGCTGACGGAATGTTTATAGACCTTGTCAGGTGAATACAATCATGACTTCCTTTTGGTAGCTTTAGCCTCATTCTCGAGCGCGAAAGTATTACATAGCCATTGTGGAGTATCGAGAAGCTGTTCAAGATTATCATGATGGCCCTTAATGTTATTGAGATTCAAATGGGATGAAAATGAGAGCTTATATCATTGATTGAAAATTTATTTACCTTGTCGGGTCGTTTTATACTCTTTGTTTTATGATTTCCTTGGATTGACCATCGCTTCAGTACGGAAGCGTATTAGTGCCAGTGTGAAAAAAAAAAATCCGAGATTTATCTCCTAATTAGGACATAATATCTCCTAATTAGGAGATAATAAGTCCTAATTAAGAGATAATATGTCCTAATTAGGAGATAATAAGTCCTAATTAAGAGATAATATGTCCTAATTAGGAGATAATTATCTCCTAATTAGGAGATATTATGTCCTAATTAGAAACATAGAAATTGTAAGATAAACAAATTTGGTTGAATTCAAAGACTGGGAGCTGTGTTTGTTAGTAGTGTGTCTATTATGTGGGGGGGGGGGGGTTTAGGTGAAATAGTGAGGACGACACGGTGAAATTTCAAAACTATGCGTTAAGATGTATCGAAATCTTTTCCTCAATACAAGAATATGAAATATCAAGATTAATTTCGTAAATAAACTGGGTCCCTGTGTTACATAAACCCGGCAATCCCCTGTTTGTCAGCAGATGTAGTACTCCGTTTTGCAAAATATAACACATCTGCTGGGCGACAAGAGCGGTGATGCAAGAGAAACGATTCCTTGACGGCAAATTGTCTACCTAACAGAAAAGGAAGAATTGATACAGTGATAATTGGGCCATTGCAATTTTAAAACGCACCACCCTGTGGATAGTTTTGAAATTTAACCACCCCGTGTAAAGACTTTTTTCGATGACCCCGTCCTCTATTTTCGAATACAGTTGCAATACGCCCCTCCCAAGTAAAATGGTATCAAGTACCCCACCCCCCCCAACAAAGTTGTGTAGTTTAACCCCCCCATAGAATAACGCTAGCATTGACCTTTGACCTTTTTGAACCAATATGAGTGCTTCAGACTGACGTTATCATAGTAGTCAACATTTTCAATAATTTCTAGTGATATTTTGAATACATAAAATTCATTCGTCTCTGCACAAGCAAAAACGCATATCTGAAGTGAGTGGCCCTATTTCCAGGTATATGGAAAGGAAGCCAAATGTTATAGTATTTGAATAAAATTAGGCGCCTTGGTTACTAATTCAGCTTCATTAGACCACCATCAACAATGTTTTTAGTTGTAAAAACTGTCACGGTACACATATGTGTACACTAGGCTACCAGGTTAATCATCAGCATATAGCTATGCATTTTTCGCAAGGTGTATGATCCAAAATAACAGAAATAATAGCAAATAAAACAGAGAAATTAATCACACAAATGTGTATCATTGTAACCTAGAGTTGTTACAAAATACATATGCCATGCGCTATTTTATGAAATATCTATAATTCCATAATTCACTGTGAGTACCTTCTGTACACATATGTGTACGTGTGCAACCGTGTTAATCTATGAAGGATTTTTAACCAACTTCCACGGTACAGTGACTGTCGGACTAATGACACAATTTGTGATATTAGCTGAACTTTTTTTTTAATTTTACCGGCACACATATGGTTGACCATCCCTGACACGATGGCCGACCATTCGTTATAGCTCACACCATAGTATTAAATGATTATAGACTGCCTATAAATTTTTTGTGCTATGGTATGAAATCAACAAACTTAATTATCATAATTAGCATTTACAGTCTGCCCGTAAATAATATGTATACCATGGTACAAAATACTCGGAATTTATATATGTGGGCTGCGAAGGTCTGGAAAGATAACTTTAAGCTTAGCAATATGAAAATTGATTTTCCAATTTTTCAGTTTCATACCACATGGTCTGTGTCATCCGCACATGTCCGGTTACATATCGCTGCAGCTATGTTACATATGCGGACCTATTACCAATACGGCGCTTCAGCCAGTCAGAAGCCCCCAGGAGTTCTTTCCTCGGTGGTACGCCAATCAAAATGTCATCAACAAATTAACAATTTCAATCAATGGACGAGAAATAAACATCGAACTCAACCAATAGGCGACGGCGGCGATCGGAACAGTATTCAGGTGGTTCAGCTATCGACATCCATATCGGTTACCGACATCTTAATGTAAAACAACTCCAAGAAGAGGTGATCAACGTCCACTGTACACATATACTGGAGCAGACAGGCCCAGACTGGTTTGATTGATCGTCATTTTAAATTTTCACATGATTATAGTTTACTTCTTTTTTTCCTAGAATTCTCTTTAACGCTGTTTATATTTTAGGCATCATCTAAACACTTTTGAGTTAGATAAATTAAAACAGGCGCCAGCTGGGGAATTCTATTCGAGCAAACAATCACTCTCTAATGTTAGATGAGGGTAGATTTCAGCCATCCCCAGCCTCATTACTCGAGATGAAGTAATGAATATGTAACACTCCATGTTCATTATTTTTGTTCTCGTTTTGATTTGAAATATGTCGATTTCAGTGTGCTATCTGTAAATTTGATTCACGATACTGTCGTACTCGCCGACGACTGTAGAAATTTTGAACTAATGTGAAACCGGAAGTTTTATAAGAGTGATCGAGCCATAGGTCAAGAAACACGCATGCTCAATTTCTAGCCCTTTCAAGGTCAGCGGCAAATTATGAATGTCTCTAGTGATTTAGGGAATGACGGTGTGTAATTCAGAATTTGAGGACGTTAATGCTGCGTTTACGGCCGCAAATTGAGTTTTACAGACGACGGGTCAGCGGAGTCTGTAAAACAAATATTTTCGGCAGTAAAACTAACATTAATGTTCGCAAATACTAAAATATAACATGATTATTTCTATTTTAATTTCACTTCTTCCTTCCGTAATTTAATAACATTATTTTAGAAAATGGTGCATTTAAAGACATTCTTTTGTAACATAAAACATGCTCGCTCATCCA
>JAVTVY010039124.1:0-162079 GCA_036873755.1 Hanleya hanleyi | reverse complement strand
AGTTTGGGAGTAAGTAGACGTATTTGATGAAGATATGTCTACACTCAATTCTTTAACCAGCACCTGGTAATAGTAATATTTACATATGAATATTATATTATTCGGAGCTTTGTCTGCTGGGACTATGACGAATTTACTCTTGAGATTTGCTAGAACTTCTTGCGAATTGAGGTTTCTCAGTACTTGTTTTGCTAGGGGAAGAGAACTTCTGTCAATATGGAGGATTGTTTCAACGACCTTGCTCTTGGTGAGGTCCAGCCAATCAGCGAGTACTGTAGGTTCAACTTTTTCTCTCTTAGACCAATCAATAACGTACTGTTCTAATGCAGTCAGGACTATCTTCTGGTCCGCCTTCAGATTTATTCTTCTTGGCTCTCTATATTTAGGTCCTTTCATCAGAGTAATCTTAGGTCCTTGTCACTCACCACATTCAGATCACCAGTCACAACATGTTTGCATGGTGTATAGATAAAGTTCGACGATTCACAATCACAACTATAGCCCCCCGACGTGTATAAGTTCCAGTCAAACCCCTTGACAGCATTAGAGTAATTGAATATTTTGGTGGGTATAGATTTAGTATACTTATATGAAATGCAAGGAGGTTCTGTGAACTTAAAATAGTTTGGTACAGTGTTGCGTACCTCTGGATCATTCAGGATTCGAGGTAAATTAATGATGTCCACTCCTTTATCTAAGTAGTTGAGTTTCAAGAAAAGCCGATCTTGAGAGGTTTCGATTATGTTCACTGGACGATACAACCGAAAATACGCTATATCTTGACATACTTTAATGATTTTGGATGGTATTATATTTCCTGAAGACGCAGATTGCTGTATATCTCTGGCTGTTTGATTTAAAGCTCTCAGAGGTAACGCATACAGAACTGTACGTAAGCTATGTATACTATTGGGTGCGTTAGTTAAAACCACTAAGTAATTTAAAGTGATATGATCGTGAATCATCGAACTATTAAACTTTCGCCAACCATGGCTGCGTTGTCTCCGTTGATGGGGTTTAAATAGTTGAGTAATGTTGGATATATTTGAACGGCGGTTTGTAGCATTGCCGAACCCACTGACATTATCATTTAAACCAAACGGAAACACCGACCCAACCGCTCGTCAGATTCTTCTTAAATCTGGTATGAATATACCATCATATGACATATGATGTCGCTTGGGATTGCGTTTCGCCCACTTGTGCATACAGGTAGCACCACCTCGTGTCAAATTTGATTTCGCTCATCGGATTTTTCTCCAATTTGGTATGCAGATACCATGCCATCATATGTCCCTTGGGATTGTATTTCACCTGCTTCTGCATACTGGTGGGGACACCTGGTGGAAAATCTGAAATTTGTTTCTGGCAATAATTTGACAATTGCTCATCGGATTCTTCTGAAATTTGATGTCATAAGATGTCACTTGAGATTGTGTTTCGCACACTTGTGCATACAAATCTAAATTTGGTTTCCGGGCAATAACTTGAATTACAAGCGTCTGGTCCGTCATTCATAATTCAGCCGTCGTCCATTAGAGAATATCCGAGTCCATAATCCAAAGACCTATTCCATATTCCATATAACAGTATTAGCACCAAATTCAAAAAGACAATCATAGTATACATAAATATAGTCTTGTTTCCTGCAAGAGAGAAGTGGTCAACAGTTTTCAATGATGCCGGCAAGACATCATGATGTTCCAAAAAATATCAAATCAGTATCGCTGATCAGTATTCTTAATCCATAATATTCGTTGTAAAGTCGTCATCTAAAGAATGATGTATCTCAGCCACGTTTTGATTGTGGCTGTTCATATGAGTGCCATGAGGATCTTGAAGCACATGGGTTCATACGTCCCCTAGCCCCGGGTTAAGCGGAATTAGACACAAGTTACGAAACGTAACGCCATAGATCTTGCACGCTACGCTCGTATTTTGCTATCAGCATGCGATATATATCGCCAAATTTGAGAAACTTTGAGTGGAGGCGCTTGGCGGTGTAGCCCTGTTTTATAGGTTTCTGCAACAATGTTTTGTGACGTTGATTAAAATCGTCACATTTAACACAGGATCTAGCAAATGCTACTAGGCGTGATATGTATACGCCATATGCAGGTCCCACTGGAATATTACTGTCCAGAAAGCGATAATTTACGATGTCGAAATTGTAATCATCTCTTTTGTTATACAGTCGACGAGAGAGAAGGCCCGCTTCAGTTTTATAGAGATATAGGTCTAAATATGATGTGCCTGTAGGGCCATCTGTAGTTTCCTTCAAATCCAGTGAAGGTGGATATATATCCTTCACTGCGTCATTTATATAGCGATTATCCACAGCGAGAAGATCGTCTATATAGCGTTTGGTGAATGAGAAGGAACGGGCTTTGAATGGATCGCTTTTTGAAAGCGCCTGCATATAGTCATATTCATAAGAGAACAGATATAGGTCAGCCAATAGGGGTGCACAATTAGTACCCATTGGAATATCTATATGCTGTTGATATATTGTGTTGCCAAATTTCACATGGATATTTTTGATGATAAATTCAAGCAACTCTATAAACAAAGAAACATCCCATGAATGATATCTCTTGTATGTAGTAGAGCTAAAGAATGCTTATTGGCTTCCGACATTAATATATCTACGATCAGTTTTCTTGAACACAGATACTATTAATGAACTTAGACGGCCAATAAGGTCCTGATGAGGGATTGTAGTATAGAGAGTCGAGAAATCCCATGTGGATACATGTCTGTACGGTATGTGACCTTTAGCATCAAGTTCTTCCGTAAGGCATTTGAAGACCCCTCTTCAGATTCTTCCCAAAGTTAGTATGCTGATACATTTACCATGTCATGAGATGATGCTAGGGATTGCGTTTCGCCCACTTGCACCTACAGGTGGCGACACCTGGTGGCAAATGTAAAATTTGGTTTCCGGACAATAGGTTGAGGATGCATTCAGCTTCTCATCAAATTTGGTTTGCAGATAATATGCCTTGAGATGTCACTTGGGCTCGCTTCTCGGTTACATTTGGTGCTAATACTGTTATATGGAATATGAAATAGGTCTTTGGATTATGGACGCGGATATTCTCTAATGGACGACGGCTGAATTATGAATGACGGACTAGACGCTTGTAACATAATCTCCATGCTTCACTGCATGGAAACTATATTACAGAAGCAATCAACGTTCAGTCAACCGTTCTGAGTTGATTTTAAAACTTGAAGGCAGAAAGACCCTTCCGCATCCAACGCCTATGAAGTAGCAGTTGCCTCCCTCATGTATATCCTCCGAGACCAACAATGCTAAAAAATATTGCTGCCATTTCGGCGGAGGACTTAGCATCCTCTGGCTGCGTGTTTGATTTAATTATTGAAGAGGGTCGTGACAGTCCTTTCTGAAATTCCGTAGTGTCATACAATGACCGAAATAGCTGTGGAAAGCATATGGATGATATAAGAATGTATACGTTGTATAAAATTACATAGCAAGGACAATTACATTGTACCGAATGGCCATTACCTAATTGTGTACAGTGAAACATCAATCCCATTATAATTCCCTTTCCATCAGCGTAGAGGTATATGTATTATTGTATGTGTATGTCTACCTTTACCCGAGGGGTTGTTTCCGAATTTAGGCATTCTTTGTATTTTACCGTTTTTTTTAATTAGCTGAGCTGGTTAGCCTCAATGCCCACCATATATTCTTGTGTTAATGGTCGTTTCTTTGGGAATAATGCCAATTCCAACAAATTTTCGTTAATATATTCAGGGGCTTGTTCTATTGTTCTAGAAATTTTGGTTAAATACACATACAGCATATTCTCATTTTGTGGATAAGGGCCAACATTCCACATAACACTAATATCCCGATATCAGATGTCTTCCCTTGCCATTATTATCAATTGGCGATATCTTGTGGAACAAGACAGAGAAGGAATTATTTTGAACGTTCGAAGTGATAGTATAAATTCAAATATTAAAATACAATTTTTGAAAAATGTACGAAAGGATAGAACCAAATGCATCAATAGATGGACGCCGCCTTTGGAATGTCAATTAATCAAGCCCATAGTTCAAATAATACTATTCTGAACATGTTATTCTGATATCACACACTATTTATTTATCTAGCGTGAACATATAGCCCCGCACCGATGAAATCAGAGATATATGCTCTACTATCTTGACGTCGACCATTACAGGATAGTTTTGACGTCGGCCATTACAGGATAGTTTTTCTTGGCATCCTTGCATATACCTGGTTTACCCCATGTTGGGACGTTTATTCCATCAGACGTCCAAGTTGCTCATCTACTAACATCAGATGAGTTAGTTATTTGAGCTGATCTGTCATCACAGCTCCGAGTTAGCGTATTAATTCCGCTTAAGCCGGTTCTAGGGGTCGTGTGGATACTTCAATGTCTCCACATGAACAACTGCAATAAAAGCGCGGCTGAGATGCTAAGGCTACGTCTGAAAATCCGCCGTATTTTCGGGTTTGAATGTGAGAAGTCGAGAGAAGCTTTCCTGTAGCGTCATATGGTTGCTTTTTAGTCGCCATACGTCGTCAATTTTTTCCATCTCTTGCATGTCGCTCCAATTTGACCTGGTTTAGACGACGTCTTGCTCGTGTAGTTATTTGGTGAGGGAGTTCAGTCACATTGGTCTGTGCTTTCTTGGTGTTGATCGGAATCTTCCAAGTTAGGAGGTGCTTTGGCAAATGGCAATCATCTAAAAATCTATCTCATGGGACTGTTACAGGTATGCACGAGGGTGATAAAGTAGCTTTGACCTCTAGTCTACGAGAATGTTGACACTATCGAGGTGTAAATGACGACACTTTAGGAAATTGATCCTTCCTTTCATCCGATTGAGAGTGAATTATTTATTGCTAATGCAATGCTCGTACAATTCGTTTACTTTGTCTCCTGATTTTACTCATTTCAGAACAGATACGACAAATATGTAAATTTCCCACCGCAAATCATTATGTAGTCACTACACTGTGGAGGAAGCTGCTATCTAGAGTGGATTTCTGCTTCTATCAATACAGGGATCTCCCGATGCCCCAAGAAACAAGAATGCAACGTATGTATTTATACAGTGATTTCGGAAGGCACATCTCTTAATGATAAGTCAAGGTATTCTCTGTGAATAATAAAATCTCTTCACCTCAAAGTTTGCTTACAGATAAAACTGGAACCCGCTGCCCGGCCGCAGATCGAATAATGTAGAATTCTCATAATTTTAAATGCTAACCAAAATGGCCATGCGGGTCAATATATTTGTCACTGCTGTTACCAATGCAGCACACCAATCTCGTTATCACCCTGTTCCGATCAGCGAACCTGATATTTTAGAAACTTGGAGCTTTCCAGGAGTGCATTTTGGTTGGTTGAGGTTTTGTGGTATATGTATGCAACACCCTGTGATTCTACTATTGTTACGTTTAATCTACTAATGAGTGCTACATACTATAGGAACGGAAGGCTTAACAGAATAAGATTTCCCCAGACACTCGAGGTCAGTAGTCTCGTTGAAACTACATTCATTTGTACAGATCGATTGGCGCTATTAAGATGATTCTTGAAAGTATAACAAGCATGCAGTTGGGGGAACGTGTTAACTGCATCGATATCTTATATACAAGAGCTGATTGGGTGGTTCAGTTGACGATATCAAATGACCATAACATTCTCGAATTGTTGTGAATATTAATCCCAACTGTCAATGTATGTAACACGGAAATCAGTCAAATTGACAAAGATATTTTTGCCTCTGTTTATTAGCGACATAGCCATAACAGCAAGTCGAAGAGGCATTGTGACTTTCTTTAAACATTGATATGAATTTGTACTACTCAAATTTTCTCATAATATGTACATACAATTGGATATCTTGTCTTGTCGGCATCATTGAAAACTGTTGACCGCTTCTCTCTTGCAGGAAACTAGCCTATGTTTATATATACTATGATTGTCCTTTTGAATTTGGTTCTAATACTGTTATATGGAATATGGAATAGGTCTTTGGATTATAGACGCGGATATTCTTTAATGGACGACGGCTGAATTATGAATGACGGACTAGACGCTTGTAATCTAAATGCAGCAATGATCCTCAGACGATGACGTTGTTGCCACCAGACATTCCAGAATCTGAAGATAGTCTTTTTGTTCAATACTGATGAATAACGGTGAAGCACATACACTATCTGGAGGAGTCGCACTCAATAAGGGATCGTGTCAATCCAAATCGCTCTTAATAACAAATCTTTTCACTTGATCAGGAAAATGTTATATTCCTTCCACGAAAAGCATGTCTCAGAACTTGGAAACGATTAAGCCGCTTTAGGCTTTTCTTCAGCATTAAGCTGTTTCATATCTGAAGCAGAGCCTGACTTTCAACCATGTCATTTCGTGCCGTTATTAAAAAGGCCAAGATAAGGTAGCGAATTTAATTATTGCTGATTGTCAGAGTCGTCTGTGCACTCGTCCAAGAGGGTCAAACTTCGTATGAACGGCAGATCAATACCGAGGCCAACACGTACCTTCAAATGTGGTGCGTAAAGATATAAAGACGCTAATATAATAAAGTTCACGATCTTCATACCTAGGGTAATGCCTATCTTTAGAATTCTGCAATATGGGCGATACAATTTATGTGATGAGGGGTTCAATATATTAGGACGTTGTTTTCTATTATATATCCCATTCCAATAAAGCTGAAACCATGGAGGTTGTTCAGTCATCATCTTTTATGATCTCGCTGGTTTTAAGCAGTTGTGTTCAAGATAGATTCCAATTCCGGGATATGACCTGAAAATTTAACTGATTAATGAATTCTTCTTCATACGAATTCTACAACCGGAACTTTTGGAATTATGGTTCTTGAATGTATTTCAAGAAGTAAATCTACCAAGCGTAGGGTCAGATTATATTTGCCTTCTGTAAATTTTAGTCTAAAAAGTCCATATAGCAGTAATAGTATAAGATTTCTCTTCTTTCCTTTATCGTATTTGACATTTATCCAACCACGTGGTACTATTCGTCTGTATGAATTTTTAACGTCTGGTTCGTGGGGATAACTCCGTTTAAGACGAGTTGTGCGATTAAAAGCAAGAAATAATTCTGTAAAAAGTTCAACGCGGTCGTAGAAAATCGAATATTGAAAAACAATATGAGAAAAGGAAGAACAATTTTCAGACTCACCAGTTGAGATGACCTACAGTCCCTTGGACAGTCGTTAGGCAACATGCCTAGGTAAACATTGCGGCGATAGCGTTCGTCGCTTTGATGAGTACATTGTCTTAGCGTCGATTGGTATATTCGACCTGTACATTTCTCTGGTAAGTAGCAACGATTTAGAAATCCATCCCATGGGAATGTTACAGGTATGGAAGTGAAAAAAAAAGACATTGATGCAAAAGTATTCTTCATCTTCAGTTGACAAGAAATTGATTACTCACTTGAATTTAGGAGAGAAGCAATTGAATGCTTTAACTCCATCATTGCATTTTGTCACTTATTTTAGTCCGGCGCCTGGAAGGGGGGCTCGGTAGTCAAATTTTAATTCTGCCATTGTCATTTGGAAGGTCAGATTCCCTCCCAATAAGATTTTTATTCCGCATGGTGCAAGAGGTACAGGTGAGGTTAACATATTTACAGCGTGGTCTGAATCAATTGTGGAACTGTCAAAAACCTATTTACATTAACCATCGTCTTTCACATGCAATTAGAAGCGCTGGTAGACATGGGAGGGACCAAATACCTGGATTATAGCTCCCCTCCTGATGACAAGACCCTGTTCCTCTTCCCCATGCAAGTTGCCGGAGCAGTTCGTCACGGATGATCTTGTTGGAAGGCAAATTACAAATAATCTGTCAAAGAGTGTTAGCAGGAAAGTCAGCTTCAGTAAGGTATTCTCTTTTTCTTCCAAAACAAACAAAAAAGAAAAAAAATAATAAGTAAAAATATCCCCAGGATTGAGAGGAACATTCTGCTGGGAATAGTTTGACCGCTTCTATATAATTCCAGAAACGAGGGTCAAAATATTTACCATGTTCATGTCTTGATAAGAGAATATCTCGCAGTGGTAAATTGGAAGACGTTGGATGGATGTCAGTCAAACATAGGGAATATTCATAAGTTTCAGAGATGAAAAATCATGATATATATGCCGATCCTCATTAAACTTTCCTGACATTATATCACACCAAACGGACTGCAAAACAACGCGAGGTACTCCAAAGACATATTTGCATATACGAAGGAACTGCTTTCTGGCTCTAGTATGTAATTCTGATACATCGTCATACATGTACAATGGACAATGGACCTAGGTTATTCAGGTAAGAAGGATTTACTTCCATTGTAGGCGACAGATCCGACATTCAATATTCTGTTGTCTTCCACAGAAGAATTACCGCCTCAATATATACAAATGTCTCCAAAAGAACAGCGGTCAAAAGTGTTTAATGGTGACAGCGATTACCTACATACTCATAGGTAGGTAATTAACCTCAATCTCATACCTATATAATGATTTATGTTGTATAGTCATGGATTTTATAGGAAGACAGTTTCGGTGGAAGACGTTATTGTCTTTTCAAGAAAACAATGCACCTCTAGATGTGGCCACATCGTGTCAATAAGTCATGATATCGATCCTCTGTCCAAAATTCGTATCTATGATGAGGTTCTGGCGTCGTTCATCACATGAAAGTTCGGTACGAAATTGGGCTTACATCCGATATAATCTATTTCGTTCGAGATCTGCAAGGACCTACAATTGTCATCCAGCCCATAGGTTTAACGCCGATAGCTTGGAAGTCGGTTGTACAAAGATTACCTCGCAAGAAGATACATAGCCTGGGTATTTGACAGAGTCGAACAGCAGTGGTTAATTGCCATACCCGGTGCCCCCTAGCCTTACTTCTACAGTTCACGCCGAGAGGTAATTATACTCTAGTTCCTGCTAACTGACCTCCGATCACACCCGAGCTGCCAATAACCAGATTCCTAACGGAGCATTGAGCTTGAGATTCTTTGAATACCAACGAATAGAACAAATGTTCACACTGAAATATGGGGACCAAAAGACACATTTTATTTTATGTTTTTGATTTGATTTCCAGATTCTAAATGCCCCTGAAGCAAGATCAAAATAATTGAACATTATTACTTATTCAGTAAATATATGGAAATAATGTATTGAAGCGATATGCAATGTAGGTATGAGTTCTGACGCTCTCTTAGTTACAGAAATTACACGATCAGATACACTATTTAAAAGACGGTGAAACATATTCTCATAGACGGCATAGATTTTAAGATTATAAGAGATACTTTTTATCGAGCAGCTACGCTGGAAGATCTTTTTAGCCGAGTAAAAGAAGATTGTATTTTAGATTATTTGAGAGAGATTGGTTTGTTGTACAAATTTTAATGTTTGTACCTGTTTTAACGCATTAGTTTGCTGAGTTGTTGACTTGAATACTTAGAATTTTGTTTGATCGTCGCTATATAGCTGAAATATTGCTGAATGCGACGTTAAACCTTAATTCTCGCTCTCTCTCTCCCCCTCTCTCTCTCTCACTATTTAAAAGATAACCGTAGTGGGCGAAATCATTAATGAAGTCATTGGAATCTGAATTGAGTACATTCAACAATATTAAGGTAAATTGATATTTGTCTCAAACGTACAATCTTAGCACATGTACCTAGTATGCACAGGCATTTGATAAGGGTCAGTAATGGATGGATGGGTTGTCATCAGTCACCAATTTGTCTTTGTGATGATTAAAATGATATGTATGTGTAGTGTATTCGCCCTTCTCATGCAGTTATATATACCCCATATACTAGTAACATAGAGTCAGTATGGATGGATGATCTCTGGCCCACAGTTAGTTATTCATTGATTAATGAATCACAATTGACCTTTGTGTCGGTGTAGTAACAAATAAAACTTTATATACTCACTATTGTCATAATGTTATATATACCCCATTCTTCTAACACGGAGTGAAGGTAAATCACTCGCCATCTTGTTTGAAATTCTCTTAACAACGTTTTCCGAAACGTAACAAGTACGAGTCGTTTGATTGGTCAATGCACTGGTTGCTACGGTCATCACAAATTCCATGGAATGCGGAAATCTTGACTTCTACAGAGATAGCGATATTGGCCTATCAAATGCCGTGTATCTCCTCATATTCGGTTAACGTTGTTAAGAAAATTGTTTCAATCATATTTGTCGAGTTACATGAAGTACATCTTTTTGTTGCAGTAAATAATTAAAATCAATGCAGCAGGTATGTTCAACAAACATCATTTATTGGATAAAAGGTATGTGCAAAGTATAAACTGTGACTTTTCCCTTGGAAATTTCTATCTAAATTCGGGTTGTAATGGACAGTGCGGTACCTTGTCTGCGACCTTAGTTGGTGGGGTCCATATATGTAGATACATAACTACCACGGATAATTAGGATATTACTGAGATACCCATCTTATACTGACCCTTATCAAATGCCTGTGCTAGTATGCTGATGGTGGTACAACTCGATACGATTATTGTTTTGTTTTTTTTATGCAAAAGATGTTCCTACTGAAGATCGGTTCTGACGTATGCATTTTGATAATAAACGCGGAAGAGCTTGATGAGATTGTTACATATTACTTTCGACGATGGAAATGGATATAATGAGACTGGGGTTGAAATGGGCACATGCAATTACGTTTTACAATCAAGACTTTTACATTGAAAAGCATTTATCCAGCATGCTTTCTACATATATGTTTTGCATATGTTTTCCGAAATCTGATGAAAGAGAATTATGAGAATTCCGGAGAGAACAAAAACTCGTAGCGATGTAGCATCCATGGGTGCCTCAAATAATACACTAAAAAATAAGATTCAAAAGAAAGTTTGTATGCATTATTTCCACAACAGGCAGTTGTTTATAAATTTATTCAGCCTGTTATGAAAATAATGCATACAAACTTTCCTCTTGAACATTAGTTTTTTTTATGTATTACTTTAAGCACCCATGAATGCTACATCTTTACGAGTTTTTGTTCTTCCCGGAATTCTCATAATTCTCTTTCATCAGATTTCAGAAAACATATGTAGAACATATGTACAACAAATTACATGTGCCGATTTGAACCTCAATCTCATTATCAGTCCATTCCCATCAACTAACGTAATATGTTAGAAACTTGAAAGGTTTCGGGTCATTTTAATATCCAGGAATACGTTGTGTGCTACGTTATTTCTGGGCCACCTAGTGATGTTACAGGGCCATTTCTTGTGGTAGGTATGCAAAACCGTGTGATTCTACTAATGAAGTCAGTGACTAAGAGACTAGTCCGGTCCGTATGATTGCCTCAAACTAGTTAGTTAGTGCTAAAATGACGCATTCAATTATCAAAAGTTTGTCATCGGCTGCAGACCTGAAGGGAGATGTTTTCCGCATCGATATCTTACATACATGACATGGTTGGATTGTACAGTTACGGTCCATTTCCACAAAACGCGTTTTGACAGCGGCAACCGCATCTTGCATGTATAACTGAAAAGCCATCATGCTATTCATTGATGCAGTACTCACAGCACGTTTCATGTCGTGGCGGCATCAGAACGACATGTTTGACGTGCGACAAAATTAAAACCAGGGTAACTTCAACGCGTTTCCGCTACAACACGTCGTCGAGTCGCCTGCTGTGGAAATGTGATAATAACGGGTAGATGTCGTTTGCATGTCGTGACGCGTGCTGTGGAACTGGTGGACTCAAGCGATATGAGATGTCCAGTCTCACGCTATACTCAACTATCAATGTATATAGCATTGAAACTACCAATGTTGGATCTTCAGCTCTATTTAGAAGACAACTGCTTGGCAAAATATTGATGCGGTGTGGGGAATATACCTCTTGCTGCACATCTTACCCCCTAAAATTCCTGGAAGTTTAGCCTGATTAGCGTCTTATCCGCGATGTTTGCACGAAGTCGCCAGATATTTACCCTATTGATTACAAGGGCAGATATGGTTACCAGTATCTACATGTACACAACCGGACTGCAATTTTCTTTTCCGTCAGTGTAAATTCCATTGGTAAGTTTAATTTGCTCTCGACATTTTAACCGTTTCATTGCCAATAAGGCAAAATTAATCGTGTTGTTATTAGGAATCAAAGGACGCTGCAAACCAATCTCGTGCAGTAGGCCTAATGAACTTCGGTCGCTTTACCAGACGTAGCTTGTTTTGCGCTTTCCAAACAAATCCTTGCCGAGGACAAAGCTCCCAAACGCCGACCCAATCCTTTTCAACGACCTTTTCTGCTGCTGATAAGTTAACCTATAGTCTTCAGCAAAAAACATTAATCTTTGTATATACTGTAATATTGGTTATGCTGGTATCGAACTTCACTTCGGTGACATCTGCAAATATTAGTTTTGATAGCAGGATTATCGGACCAGGGGCATTCAAAGTTCATTGTAACAGTTCGGAAAGCTGCGCATATACTGGGGTAAGTTTGCAATACTACCCAAGAAAGCTTGAACGGAAGCCTGGGTAGGGGTTAAAAATCCAATCAGGTGGTTATCGGAAATAACTTTTCTCGTTCCACGTGCAGCGTACAGGAAAATAGACGCAACTGCATGGGTTTAAAATAACGAGGGAAACAATTCAGCAGCCTAGCTGATGTGATTGTTTCTTCCTTCTCATGAAAATCTGTCAAATGTTTCGCTTCAAATACTTGTTTTGTTGGGTCTCCCTATTGCAGGTATACAAAACACGTTATTACCATACTTCCATTCCAGAGGAGGACGGCTGAATATTGAATGTCGGACCTAGTTATCGATGAACAAAACTAAAATTTCAAGTTGTTTCCGGACGCTATTGAGAGAGAACTTGTAACGTGCAAGATCTCTGGTGTTACGTTTCATAACCTGTGTCTAATTGCGCTTCACCCGGGGCTAGGGGCCGTTAATTTGAATATCTCGTGTTTTATATCTCCACGGTCTTCCAGTGAGCAGTCGCAACCAAAGCGTGACTGAAATACATACTCTAGAATCGACTTGGCATTCATTTGGATAAACAATAATGGCGAGCGATTATGATTTTATATATAGAACATCATCCTCTCTCACTGACATCACTGAAAACTGTTGACCGCTTCTCTCTTGTAGGAAACCATCATGTGTTTTTATTATTTTTATCTCATACACATTTGGAATTGTTGCTAACTGTCATTCGAAATAGGTCTTTCGAAATTCTTTCACAGACGACTGACGCTTGCTATCACCCAACTCGGCTCCTACACCAGATAGATAGCTTGGGCATATTTGCAACAGGAGAATGATAACGAGCGACAAGACGGCTTATTAGGTTGGTAACAGTGCGCAGTGTTGACAATCCAGTCGCACGGAGGCCATATACGTGCAGCCATAATAGTAATCTCGAGCTGGCGGAGTAATGCTTTCAAGATTAAGTTATCGATATAACTCCGGGCATGGAATCCTATTATCAGGTCGGTTTACTTGTTAGTCCTCTTTTTGACAATCAATTGAAGCTCATCATCTTTAGTTGTACGATCCCCTGGTATAAATCTTGCGGTTCTACAAGTTCCTCTTCAGTTCGCCATGTGTGTTAAATGTTACAAGACTGGCGTGAGTAAAAAGACGGCATTTACCACTGCATAATGTATTAGAGAGAACGGCTTTGATCAATTGCTACAGTGACACAGACATCAGATACAAGGTAAGTTTTTCTGATTTGTATCATATATTTAAGCACAAAGAAACAATTACGACTGTTAAAGATCAGAAGTTAATAATATATTTGCAAACTTGGGAACGAAACCTCGGCATATAATCGGTCTACTGTCAGTCACAAACACGAGGAACATATTATATTTATGATTTATATGAGATTAAATGTGTTTTTGAGAAGACGACGAAGAATCAATCATTTTTACAAGTGATAGCACACATTAACAACTTTAATTAAAGGTTCATATGCATCTATCACTGAGAATGAGCCCTGACATTTGCTATAGGCTACATAACGTTCAAGATTTAACCGCTGTATAGATACACCAAAGCCCATTTCATTTGGTTCTCTCTCATGTATCTTTTTATATGTAAATATTTACCGATCTTTTAACAGTGAATTTACTCGATGCTATGTATAATATCGATAGAACAGCTGGATTTCAAAGATATGTGTGTGTTTAATTAGCTCTTATAAACGAATACATGTTAAGCACAGCACAAAGACTAACAAACGGAACCACCACAATCTAGGGGAGCTCGTCAAACATAAAATCCACTCCAAATATTCAGTGCAGGAGAGATGTGTCACTGTGGTACTTGCAGTTTTCATTTCCGCAGAGAACATGCAGGTCCATACAGCGAACAATCTCGGTATTCTTCTACTATCTGAGACGAAAATCAATGTTCTATCGTGGACAGTGAGCTAGCGCTGGAACTTTTGCACGCTGAACTCATAATCGCCAACTAAATGTGTTCACACCGACTCCTTTAGTCACGGATATTCTACTCCGACCTCTTTAGTATGAGCGGAGAAAACTATACATATTTGCCTGTAGTAAATACTGAAACTAAGCATAGAGCTTCTGTGCAAATTATTCCGCCCAAGTAATGCGAAAACAAAGAGATGGACGATTCCGTTTCGTGATATCCTCCCACAACCAGCTGTCTTTGAGCGATGTCAGCATATTGAGGAGTGAGCAGTGTATTGGGAAGTTCTGTTTGGCGATAGATTATTGAAATGAATACACTGGATGAGTCGAACTAGGGTTGCCACTCCTTATGGTGATCTGTAAACTTACAACCATAAGGAAGCTGAGGTGCATGAGAATATTTCCCATCAATGATGATGGTTTTAGGAACAGAACATCATGATATCAAGCTGTCAACATGAACAAAAATGTTGACAATCAACAGAGGGGTTCACTTTGGATGGGTTTTTTGTCAATTGTCTCACTCTGAGCCAGTCAGTATATTTTGCCGTTTTGCTGAGGTATTCCCCAAGGTCGTGCCAGCGCCGCGAGTTCAGTCTTATGGGGATTTCCGGCTCGTGTTCACATACAAATCCCATACCTATTCCTATGGACAACATATTTACGAACAATAATCAGTTGTATTAATATATCAGCTCGCTCATCAACTGCCAATGTCTGCCAACAGTTCAGCACGAGTGTAACAATAAATAAATATCTGCAACAAACATGTTGACACAGACAATATTATCAAGCGATGACATCTTATTGAGAGTCATTTTCCTAAATAAAAAGAGTGATGTAAGTTGCAATAAGGTATCTATCTTAGCGGCAAATGGTGAAATTAGTATTCAGTAACGACTCATTAAAGAATAGCCGTAAGGTAACTGCTGAGAATTATTTTCCGTTATTACTATTCTGTTACAACTCTTTATCTTTCCGTTGCCCTCTTCCGAAAAACTCCCATATAGAAATTATATATATATTACAATTAATATTTTTGCTCTAGTTGGATCGTCATAATATTCAATTACCGACCAAATGGGATCAGTTTGAGTTGTTTGTGTGGTAGTGTGTCAATGAATTATAATAACACGAGCGAGTATTGTCCTTAGCGGTTAGTTGTTTTATTTCACATCAAGATTTCATAAAACAAGATGGTAAGAGGAAAACTTATATTGTATTTATGAATCGGGGATTCGAACATAAAACCAGGCTCCTCTAATCTGCAGTTCGAGACTGTAACCATACGGACAGACAGCTGTTTATTTATTTATTTAACTTATTTATAGAGGGTGGTCCTTTCAACCTTAACGGCTGCTCTCCCAAGGAGCCCTCTATCACACACAGATACATGACTAATTAACAATAATAAATTAACAATCAAAATAGAATTTACATGAATCGAGCTAAAAAAGACAAAGGCAAAAAAAAACAGACTAAAACTAACCTTTACATGAATCGAACTAAAAAAGACAAAGGCAAAAAACAGACTAAAACTAAACTAAAAGTACACTGCTAAGATCTGGAATATTTTGAAATATTTTCTTAGCCGTTTCATCACTCACATAACGTCTGATTCTCTGAAACACTCTCAATGCACTCTTAAAATCGATCTATTTCATCATGGATTAAGCAACTGCCGCCGATAAAAACGTTTGAATTTGTCATAAGTTGTGGCATGGCGGACATCTAATGGTAAAACATTCCAGATCTTGGCAGCAGAATATTTAAAAGATTTATCTAAAAATGTCGTATTGGAACGAGGTAAAACTACATTATCTCTCCCTCTTGTTCCATATCTGTGAACTTCATTCACATAAGTATACCTATTTGTGAGATATTGTGGTACTAATCCATTTAAACATTTATACATCATGCAAGCTTTGTGGTAATTAATTTTGTTGGTAAGGTAACTCCAATTTAAAGTGCTTAAAACATGTTCACTCGGCGTTCTGGGTTTAACTTGCAATATGATTCTACCAGCTCTACAGATTAATTTTTGTACCCTGGTTACATTACATTTGGTACCATTGTCCCAAACGACATCAACGTAATCAATTACAGGCTGGATAGTAGTTTGAAATATTTTCTTAGCCGTTTCATCACTCACATAACGTCTGATTCTCTGTAACACTCCTAGTCGTGACGATACTTTGTTACACATTTTCTCGACATGAGATTTCCAATTTAATAATGGGTCAAAGTATAAGCCTAGATATTTAAAACAATCGGTCTGGCGAATTACTTCATTGTTAACAGTTAGGCTGATCTCACCATCTCTAGAAACTCGGTGTTGTGAGCCAAATACCATACATGAAGTCTTTGAAACATTAAGTGTCAGTTTGTTATCAATAAGCCAGCTTGTGATATTGTTAAGATCCGAGGACAAAGCAAGTTCAATCTCTGTTGTTGTTCTAGCTGAAAAGAATAATGCCGTGTCATCAGCATATAACACTACTTTACTGTTATTTACACATGATGGCAAATCGTTTATGTAAAGGGTAAACAGAAGTGGTCCCAAGATGGAGCCTTGAGGGACACCATAATCAATTACCATTGGATCAAACAGAACCTTGTTCCGCACTAACTGTAACCTGTTTACTAAGTAGGCATTGAACCAGTTCATTTCAGTCCCCTTTACTCCCATTTGGTGGAGTTTTCGTAGCAATATAGTTCTGTCAATGGTATCGAAGGCCTTTTTCAGGTCTAGAAATATGGCACCTGTTAGTAGGCCATTGTTCATGTTTTCATACAAATAATCAGTTACATCGATTAAAGCTGTTGTAGTCGAGTGCTTAGGTCTGAAGCCTGACTGATGTAGATTAAGAATGTTGTTTTGTTCAACATACTTGTACAATTGTCGATGAACAAGTTTTTCGAAGACTTTCATCACCACTGGTATCACAGATATAGGTCTATAATTACCGGGTTCAGTTATCTGTCCTTCCTTGAATACAGCGGTTACTTTTGCCTTTTTCCATTCAGTAGGAAGTTCGCCAGTTGCCAGGGATCTGTTGAATATATACTGTTACAAATTTCAGTGCCACACTTGCAATAAAATTAAAGTAAATCCTTAGATAATAGATTTGCCCCGAAAGTCATGGCAGGTGCAATGATGCGTGACTCTCAGAAGTTCGTTCTCCTGGTCTCTTTCCTATCTCTCCAGCATGGGGAGCTGTTTCGTCTGTTGATAACTCATGTAAATATGGCAAATATCAAAGTACCCTACTATTCCAAGAAAGGAACATTATATAGGAAGAAGATGGCTCCGAAAATACTAGCGAAAAGCATTTTGTAGGTCAATATTTCGACATATATTTATTCGTGTCATTGCCAGGAATGGTAGTTTACAAAAGGTTCCATATAAGTTTTACAGAAACAGTTCAGAGACAATCAACAAGTCAGACAAAATATACGGTGAGTAATGTTTTAACCAATGAAATCAACTAAAAATGAAAATAACCAGGAGAAACCAGGTTCAAGTGAATTATAGCTAAGGAATGGAATTTGGAAGGTATTCATCGTGAAAGTGTGAGTTCTTTAGATGCTTCAATTGTGTATTTTCTCGCCTGATAGCAAGGACTTCTTTGAAAATAAGTGTGTTCCAATCTTTGGCTTTGTCAATAATCTTAACGTTTGACAATACAAATTCTACTAATTGTTTAGATATCAGCTCGTACGCCACTAACGTGTAATATAGTCATGAGGAATACAGTTATTCTTGGAAAGATAACTTTGTTGCAGTGTTTCCTCGTCCTATCATCATACCAGGGACATATTGTGCTGGAAACGATGTCATTCCTTACCTTTGTCCTCTATCACGAATCAATGTGATTGTAGTTTGTGACTGTTGTTAACATGGTGGAGAATTAAAGCGATTTGTCGGGGTCGGGCTTCACAAACTTGTGTTCTGAATAGGAATTTGCATTCTACTAATATTTTCCCCCATTTGTGTCGTTTCTTCTATCTAACGGTCACATACTTCATCACTTTCCATCAGATGACTTGATAGGGTTAATACACCATTGGTCGTGGATCTAATACCGTTCAAGCCGATTGCTAGGGGTCGTGTGGGCATGTTATTCAACATGTCAACATGAACAGCTACAATAAAAGCGAGGCCGAGATACAAATCATCGCATGGATCATTTTTGTTTCATGTGGTGTTTTTAGATATACACGCAGAATATTGGCCTACAGGTGTGCTCATATCACCTCTTGTTAGCCGCGGACTTATTTTCTCACCACCTATATACACGCAGAATATTGGCCTGTGTGCTCATATCACCTCTTGTTAGCCGCGGACTTATTTTCTCACCACCTATATACACGCAGAATATTGGCCTGTGTCCTCATATCACCTCTTGTTAGCCGCGGACTTATTTTCTCACCACCTATATACACGCAGAATATTGGCCTGTGTGCTCATATGACCTCTTGTTAGCCGCGGACTTATTTTCTCACCACCTATATACACGCAGAATATTGGCCTGTGTGCTCATATCACCTCTTGTTAGCCGCGGACTTATTTTCTCACCACCTATATACACGCAGAATATTGGCCTGTGTGCTCATATGACCTCTTGTTAGCCGCGGACTTATTTTCTCACCACCTATATACACGCAGAATATTGGCCTGTGTGCTCATATCACCTCTTGTTAGCCGCGGACTTATTTTCTCACCACCTATATACACGCAGAATATTGACCTGTGTGCTTATATCACCTCTTGTTAGCCGCGGACTTATTTTCTCACCACCTATATATGTTACGTTTAATTACACATATTTCTATTCCCTCGCTAAGGAATCGGACCATTCTGAACTCACGCGTGCTCGAGATAACATGACTATCTAAAACGATTACCAGAAAAGAGATGGTTAACTTGCCTCTGTGATAATTAGGCAAATCTAGAACAGTTGCTTGCTGTACCGGAATTGATCTTTGCAACCATCAGTCGGAATCCGTGTGTAACTATTTACTTAGGCTACTCATCAGGGAGAAATCGAATAGTGAGTTTGCTTAGATATTGACACTTAATGTGGATCAGCTGAGGAGACCACCAATGATATATCAGTGACATTCTAGACAAGACCAATAGTTTGGTATGTTATCTGAGTAACATGTCGATTGATGATGGCTAGGGATATAATAGATATATCAAAATGGACCGCTATAAACAGCAACACTGACTCAGGTATCCAGGTCCGGCATACGACAGGTTGTCCAAGCTAAACACAAGAATGAATTTCATTCAAACGAAGTTGTAAACTAAATAGTTCGGGCGTTATATATTCGCGACATCGCGTCATCATCAGACGGTTCAGATGCTATTGTCAATCAAACTCACAACGAATATCACAGATGTGAATTGGTTAGCTAACCCAAAAATTAAATACGCGATCAATTATATCTGTATGGCATTGTAACCACTACTGTAATTTTAATTCTAATAAAAACATTTGGGGTCCCGAAATAGGACACAAAGTTGTCACATTCTTCTCCGGAGAATCGATATAACGTAGGTCCAATCCTGAAGAGAAAATAACTCCTCTAAACTTTGCACTAGAACAGCAGGTACAACTCACAAATAATATCTATAATTACAAGCGTCTAGTCCGTCATTCATAATCCAGCCGTCGTCCATTAGAGAATATCCGCGTCCATAATCCAAAGACCTATTCCATTTTCCACATAACAGTATTAGCACCAAATTCAAAAGACAATCATAGTATACATAAACATAGGCTTGTTTCCTGCAAGAGAAGCGGTCAACAGTTTTCAATGATGCCGGCAAGACATCATGATGTTCCAAAAATATCAAATCCGTATCGCTGATCAGTATTCTTAATCCATAATATTCGTTATAGAGTCGTCATCTAAAAAAGATGTATCTCAGTCACGCTTTGATTGTGACTGTTCATATGAGTACCATGAGGATCTTGAAGTACATGGGTTCATACGGGCCCTAGCCCCGGGTTAAGCGGAATTAGACACAAGTTACGAAACGTAACGCCATAGATCTTGCACACTACGTTCGTATTTTGCTATCAGCATGCGATATGTATCGCCAAATTTGAAAAACTTTGAGTGGAGGCGCTTGGTGGAATAGCCCTGTTTTATAAGTTTCTGCAACAATGTTTTGTGACGTTGATTAAAATCATCACATTTAACACAGGATCTAGCAAATGCTACTAAGCGAGATATGTATACGCCATATGCAGGTCCCACTGGAATATTACTATCCAGAAAGGGATAGTTTACGATGTCGAAATTGTAATCATCTCTTTTGTCATAAAGTCGACGAGAGAGAATGCCCGCTTCATTTTTATAGAGATAGAAATCTAAATAAGATGTGCCTGTAGGGCTATCTGTAGTTTCCTTCAAATCCAGTGAAGGTGGATATATATCCCTTCACTGCGTCATTTATATAGCGATTATCCACAGCGAGAAGATCGTCTATATAGCGTTTGGTGAATGAGAAGGAACGGGCTTTGAATGGATCGGTTTTTTGAAAGCGCCTGCATATAGTCATATTCATAAGAGAACAGATACAGGTCAGCCAACAGGGGTGCACAATTAGTACCCATTGGAATACCTATATGCCGCTGATATATTGTGTTGCCAAATTTCACATAGATATTTTTAATGAGAAATTCAAGCAACTCTATAAACAAAGAAACATCCATGAATGATATCTCTTGTATGTAGTAGAGCTAAAGAATGCTTTATGGCTTCCGACATTAATATATGTACGATCAGTTTTCTTGAACACAGATACTATTAATGAACTTAGACGGTCAATAAGGTCCTGATGAGGGATTGTAGTATAGAGAGTCGAGAAATCCCATGTGGATACATGTCTGTACGGTATTTGACCTTTAGCATCAAGCTCTTCCGTAAGACATTTTGAGTTTTTCAATATCCACATACACTCAACGCCAGAGTTCTTAGAAATAGTGGCGCAATACCTTTCCCAAAATGCTTTTACCTCCTAGGGCCCTCGTCAATAGGGTTGAAAGAAACTTGGTGGTGCAGCTTCTAGAACCAGCTATGAATCTAGCTTTGTATGGTGATTTATACATTTTGGGAGTCCAGTATATTTTTGGTATGTCGTTATGATTGGTTGGAAGACAAATACCTCTTTCCCTGAGAAACTTTTTGTGATTGTTAAATAAATCTTGCAGAGTAAATGCAGTTTGGGAGTAAGTAGACGTATTTGATGAAGGTATGTCTACACTCAATTCTTTAACCAGCACCTGGTAATAGTAATATTTACATATGAATATTATATTATTCGGAGCTTTGTCTGCTGGGACTATGACGAATTTACTCTGGAGATTTGCTAGAACTTCTTGCGAATTGAGGTTTCTCAGAACTTGTTTTGCTTGGGGAAGAGTACTTCTGTCAATATGACGGATTGTTTCAACGACCTTGCTCTTGGTGAGGTCCAGCCAATCAGCGAGTAGTGTAGGTTCAACTTTTTCTCGCTTAGACCAATCAATAACGTACTGTTCCAATGCAGACAGAACTATCTTCTGGTCGGCCTTCAGATTTATTCTTCTTGGCTCTCTATATTTAGGTCCCTTCATCAGGAGTAATTTCAGATCCTTATCACTCACCACATCAAGGTCACCAGTTAATATGTTTGCATGGTGTATAGATAAAGTTCGACGATTCACAATCACAACTATAGCCTCCTGACGTGTATAAGTTCCAGTCAAACTCCTGGACAGCATTGGAGTAATTGAATATTTTGGTGGCTATAGATTTAGTGTACTTATATGAAATGCAAGGAGGTTCTGTGAACTTAAAATAGTTTGGTACAGCGTTGCGTACCTCTGGATCATTCAGGATTCGAGGTAAATTAATGATGTCCAGTCCTTTATCTAAGTAGTTGAGTTTCAAGAAAAGCCGATCTTGAGAGGTTTCGATTATGTTCACTGGACGATACAACCGAAAATACGCTATATCTTGACATATTTTAATGATTTTTGATGGTATTATATTTCCTGAAGACGCAGATTGTTGTATATCTCTGGCTATTTGATCTAAAGCTCTCAGAGGTAACGCATACAGAACTGTACGTAAGCTATGTATACTATTGGGTGTGTTAGTTAAACCCACTAAGTAATTTAAAGTGATATGATCGTGAATCATCGAACTATTAAACTTTCGCCAACCATGGCTGCGATGTCTCCGTTGATGGGGTTTAAATAGTTGGGTAACCGAGCAGGCATAAAATATGAATAATTACAAACTAGTTTTGTGTAAGAGAGAAGTGATGTCCATGATGTGGGTTAGATTTAGTGATGTTCCCAATGCCAGATCAGTATGACTAACATTCTTTCATATCAAATGAATTCCGTGTCATTTCTCAGAATAATGATGCATCTCAGTCACGCTTTGATTGTGCCTGTTCACATAAACGACATTATGAAATTGTGCTACATTGTCTCCATCGGTTTCTAGCCACTGGTTAAGTGGAATTAGACACGATACGTTTTGATTGTTTATTATGTTTTAGAGCATAATCGTTTCATATTAATACGCATAATATTTCATGAAAAAAATTGTGGGTACAATGATGACCACGTCCTCAGGGTCAATGTTTAATTCGTTCTTACTATGCCATCGACATTTATTCTAATGCTCGGATTCAATCGTTCGAAGCATAGTTTACATCAAGCATAGTTTATAGCAGTACAGCAGAGAGGCCTGGCCGGTCTACAGATATTGACGTGATTTTCACATTGCTCCCACGTGGTCGACTGCGTTGTGTTCTCAGGATAAGCACTGTCAGTCAATACTATCGGTAGATCATATGCACTAAGAAGTTCCATGAATGGCCTTGTATCGGGATGTCTTTGTGTATGACTAGACATGGCAGGGTTTTAATAATTCACGAGCAAGTATGTGACAGGTTATCTTACCGAGAGCAGCAAACACATCATGTGACAACGGTTAATTTTAAAAGTATCCACAGAACTCTTTGACAATGCAAACTAGAACACAGTTGGCACCCATACACCTGGCGTAATAAGGTATGTCTACTGTGGCGAATGTTTTGTCTTAGTACATCGGATGGGAGTATTTCTATTGATAATTCGATCACCTCAGCTATTCTGTCGATTTATGTTCTTGCTCGCGATTTGGTTCTCTAACCCTATAGCTCGTTCGTCTCACATCGAAAACAAAGACAGGTGTGGGAGAATTGTATTTTCATAGATGCGTAAATAACTGATGGTTCAGAACCCGTATTTTGAACTAAAACGTAGAGAAGGAAATACATTGTTGAGTTTTCATTAGTTGAACTAAACATGGTTAGAAAAATTAAATACCTGCTTCATCTACAAGTAGGTTATCGCAGAGAATTGTCTTGTAATGAATTAAACACTAGTAGCTGGCGTTTCACTACGGATATATTTAACTTTGAGGCAAATTATTCATAGAGTAAACATTGGGAGCGTTGTAGGAGCTGGAGAAATCAGGAGGCAATCAATTGCGATTAATTCAGAGAAAACAAATACAGCTGATGGTATCGAATTTACTCCAAGCTATTGAACGGCACGGTTCAATCTGTTTATTCTCCCCCTTTCTGTCCCCATTTCAGCTAGGAAGTTACCTATATTACGGATCATCATATACGAGAAAAACTTAGACAATTTTACTTGATTTCCACCTACTCAATTCGGCAGATATCGATAAATACTTAGAAGTATACAATGTTTTAATCAACTGGCTGTTGTGATGGGGTTTGGGTCGGGAAGATGTTCATCAATTATAATATCCACTTATTATCTCTTGTGATAACATCTTATATCAATGTTCAATCCATATAATTATTTCCATTCGAGTCAATATAAGCCCAATATAGACACAATATAAAGTTATCTCGTCGTGGACAAACACATGTTTTGTATTGACAATTTGGACGGGAAGGCTTCACCTGAGCGATTTCGAGGAATAAATTGGTAGAATATTTTACACTTCCATGATTTTGATTGGTAATTTCGTCAGTAATTGGCGCGAAATTATATCTGGTATAATTCGAACACGTACAGAACAACAAAGCTGTACATATATTCCAAACTATATTACATGTATAAGATTACAAGCGTCTAGTCCGTCATTCATAATCCAGCCGTCGTCCATTAGAGAATATCCGCGTCCATAATCCAAAGACCTATTCCATTTTCCACATAACAGTATTAGCACCAAATTCAAAAAGATAATCATAGTATACATACACATAGGCTTGTTTCCCGCAAGAGAGAAGCGGTCAACAGTTTTCAATGATGCCGGCAAGACATCATGATGTTCCAAAAATATCAAATCCGTATCGCTGATCAGTATTCTTAATCCATAATATTCGTTTACAGAGTCGTCATCTAAAAAAGATGTATCTCAGTCACGCTTTGATTGTGACTGTTCATATGAGCACCATGAGGATCTTGAAGTACATGGGTTCATACGGCCCCTAGCCCCGGGTTAAGCGGAATTAGACACAAGTTACGAAACGTAGCGCCATAGATCTTGCACGCTACGTTCGTATTTTGCTATCAGCATGCGATATGTATCGCCAAATTTGAGAAACTTTGAGTGGAGGCGCTTGGTGGAATAGCCCTGTTTTATAAGTTTCTGCAACAATGCTTTGTGACGTTGATTAAAATCATCACATTTAACACAGGATCTAGCAAATGCTACTAAGCGAGATATGTATACGCCATATGCAGGTCCCACTGGAATATTACTATCCAGAAAGGGATAGTTTACGATGTCGAAATTGTAATCATCTCTTTTGTCATAAAGTCGACGAGAGAGAATGCCCGCTTCATTTTTATAGAGATAGAGATCTAAATAAGATGTGCCTGTAGGGCTATCTGTAGTTTCCTTCAAACTCAGTGAAGGTGGATATATATCCTTCACTGCGTCATTTATATAGCGATTATCCACAGCGAGAAGATCGTCTATATAGCGTTTGGTGAATGAGAAGGAACGGGCTTTGAATGGATCGGTTTTTGACGGCCCTAGATTTTGCACGAGGAATAATAGTAGTTTACACACAGACGATTATTATCATTCCGTGGGAGTAATATGTAACTGTTCCTGCATCTTGCACTTCGTGACAAGGTTCTGTTGGCCATAAATCCCTGAGCTTCCTAGTCGGAATATCTATTGCTATATTAACTAGATTGGACAATCCACGTGTGCTCGTTGTCCACAGAAAGTACAGTTGCAGAAACAGTCTGGATATTCTCCCATTATACTACACAAGCCAATGAAAGTTTTTTTTTAACATTTGAATTCCTCAATCAAGAGTTTCAGAACTGTAAGATATGATGCCGTGATGGAGTTTCAGTACAACCCCATTTCCGCACCAGTAATAGAAAGCCTTTTTCGTCCTCATGTGATTTCGGATATGTGTCCTCGCATAGCTGGATATATATATATATATAATGTGTTATCAGGCCTAGAACTGACATTCAATACGATCGATAGATCATCTGCATGGAGATAAGTGTATGACGGAACATGTCACTGAGACACAAAAACAGTAACGAGGCTCGATATCGGAGAAACGTGAACGTTGTGATATCCGATAGAGAAATCCGTCTGGTCCGTCATTCATAATTCAGCCGTCGTCCATTAGAGAATATCCGCGTCCATAATCCAAATTACAACACATATAAGGGAAGTGGGAAGAGGTGCCGACATACTGACAAAGATACATGACTTCACAGTATAGTCTTCCGGTTAACCTATTTTAAAGCACATACCAAGAATCTAACGATTCGTGATATGTGTTGTATCTCAGGTACGCTTTTATTGTACCTGTTCATGTGGTAACTTGGATGATATGACCACACGGCCCCTAGCACCGGCATAAGCGGTGTTAGATACAAATCTAGAGAGCTATATGATGGAAATGCTCTGACAACTCGTGTATTGGTAATTGATGAGCTGTTTCGCTGTGACAACTCGTACACTGGGGATTGGTGAGCTGTATCGTCGTCAGATAAAAATGACGGCATTTAACACAAAAGACTAGTCTGTAAGGCCCGATGTCGACCTAGTCCTATTCCATATAACAGTATTAGCACCAAATTCAAAAAGACAATCACAGTATACATAAACATAGGCTTGTTTCCTGCAAGAGAGAAGCGGTCAGCAGTTTTCAACGATGCCGGCATCAATGATAAATACAACCAGTTGGATAAATCTTTGTTTGTGAGCATCAGTCATCCTGATACAAACATTGTAAATGTTGTTTCTCTGGATCATTCTAATAGCTGTATATCAATGAACTAACTCCTATAAAAATTACGTAATTCAATATATAAATTCACAGAAGGTTTTCATGCTCGACAGTTGAGGAATTTTGATGATTAAACTCGTTGCAAGAAATAACCACTATACTGGGAAACAATGGACTTAGCTAGAGAGATATTTGCGCACTCATGAAAGAAGGGGAATAGTATCAACATCGCCGACTGTTCGGCAATTCTTTTTCTGGCCAATGAAAATTCGTTTGTATATTGGATGTATGCACCATTCAGTATGTACGTAGTTGGTGGTTCACTAAGAGAAATGTAGGTAACGCTTCCTTGTTTCCGCGCGATGCCCTGCAACAAACTATCAGATATACTCTGTCTGTTCATAGAAAATACTGAGAACTGTATAAACAAAAAATCAAAATAATATTCGGCTAAAAATAAGTGTCTTAGAACGACTGGGCTGGGCCAGCAAAAAAACCCACCCAGAATTACCATCATAGACCCAGATAAAAAAAAAACCCAATCGGGGAAGTATGTATTGAATGCAAGGTCTTCTTCAGAACAAATTTCTCTGAGGCCCAACGCTTCATTCTCCACCATGTTTACATTCACCAAATTAAAATCACAGTAGGTCAGCACATTTTCAACGATCTTTCCTCAAATGCCAGAAAATTAGTCAACTCATGATCACGTAGATTCTCTGAATCTACCTCCCTTAATTGGGAGTCCTTCCAAAATTTAAGAATTTAAGAAAGAAAAAAGAACCTTACATCATTCTATTAGCAATTTGATTCAGAAGTGCATTCTTTGCAACAAAATCTAAAAGGAAAAATTTATAATTTTTCAGTTAAATTCAATAGCAAAATTCCTCCGTGATTCATCGTTCCGTGAAATCCACTAGACAAAAGTACTAAAGTATTACAGACTTTGTACATTCAACGATAGGAGTTCGACGCATTTCAATTTCGCATAATGCCATATCTTAATCTGTAAAATGGTAGTCTGGCGTTGCAGTTAAGTCTATCTGGCCTGGGTGATTTGGGATTTAACGCAGCCTTGCGAGGGACCATTTCACACCCCCTCCCCCCAAATATTGTCATTACTTATGGGTGTGGGCGTATGAAATTTCCCACAATAGGTCATAGGATCAAGTGAATAAAACGTAAATGTAACAAATATTAAGATGGCTGTTCTGATGATGCCGCATTTATATCATATACCATAAAAGTATGTTTTGATAGATTTATCGATTAGTTTTTCAAATGTTTTTAATGTTTTTTTGATGCCGAAATGGGCAACATTTTGAAAAAAAAGACGAAAACGCAGCTATTCAATCTCACACTCGTAGACGTCATTTTGAATTTACCCATGGTCCTCTGCCGAAGGGGTATGCATTCTTGCAGGACACAAGCCTATGTTTTTGTATACTATGATTGTCTTTTTGAATTTGGTGCTAATACTGTTATATGGAAAATGGAATAGGTCTTTGGGATTATGGACGCGGATATTCTCTAATGGACGACGGCTGGATTATGAATGACGGACTAGACGCTTGTAATTCAATATAACCCCAATATGATAGGCTATAAAATTACGGAAAGTGAACTCTCGTTTTGTGATCGTATCGGAGATAGGATGGACAGATGGGTAGGTGGACATAAAACTACCGATAGCGTATGTCTTCATGTTTGTTAAAAAAATAAATTGTTCATCGTCATACTTACGTTAACTTAACATATCAATGTGCTTCTTTCATACTTGTCTTCAAGGGGACCGACGGGGATAGGGGACGGGGATAGGTGACGGGGATAGGGGACGGGGATAGGTGACGGGGATAGGTGCAGAACACCGAACACAATCCTATTGTTATCGGGTTTATACAGTTTGTATCGCCGTACGGCAATGTTCTGGGAGGGTAGAAGGGGTCTCATCGGTATAAACATATACACTATTATCTTTCATTTTGGTAGAACATCGCAGGTGAACCTGTCGAGTCTGTGTGACTATGATTGGTAATATCGGAATGCAATTGGAACCAGCAGCTGCATTATCACTTTCAAATGGTTCTGCTTCGTGTATGTCTCCATTTAATACTAAGATTACGGCTTCTGATTGATAACGAGAGACATTATTTTGTCAGTTAATAAGAGGTTTAGTGGGGCGGATATTTATCCCAGGGATTATAGTGCAGACGATCGTCCATATCTGGGAGCGTGGACATCATTATTACTTTAGTATGATTGCTAAACAGTATTGTAATATTCGAGCCTGTATCAATCAACGACTTATATAGGGCCTACGGCTTCACATATATCCGGATATAATTAACGTATCCGGGCAATCTATACCCACTGTCATCTTACAAAATTTGATGTACTTCAATTATCAAGATTTTTTGACCGTGCAGCTCCCGGTACATCCATTTATTCTCCCACGAAGTTGATATCAATACTGTGAAAAATCTTACGATGTAGTCTATTGAAGTCCCCGATAGAGGGTATCGATTGGTTTGTGGTTCCTGTATAAACTAACGATGTCAAGGACGCGCGTACAATAGAGGCTTTATTTTTAGTGAGAATTATCATTCGCGGTTTTCACTCAAAAGCATTTTCACTTGACGTATCTTTCGTTGATAAGCCGCCGCCTAATACACGAGAGATTTCTGATGTCAATTTCCACTGAAGTAGGACTGCAACTCTGCATGAGAGACTATTTCGATGGGAAAAGGCGATTCAATCACTGATCCTCTCAGAGTTGCACCACCTAATCAAGTGTATGGTGAACTATTCAAGTGATAAAATGGCTAAACATCCGCAATACAGAATGGATGGCATGAAAAATTTCCTGCGGACCACGAACTGTGGACCACGGACAAAAGCCGTGTGCCCTGTCTGTAGAAAATCTGTTGTCTTCACACGATCCGTAGACGAAAACTACTATTTCTTTGGTTTAATTCTCAAATGAACAACAGAAACACTTATTAATTGCTATTATCTATCGCAGATTTAGTTCAAAGGGAAACAAGGAACTAGTTATTGTTTGTGGAATAGAGCACCGTGCCAGGAGAGTGTAAAATTAGCAACAACAACAACAACGGTGCAAACTCTAGGAGAATTAAACGCAACATTAAAAGGGTGTTGGAAAACGATGTCGGCCTTCTGACAAGAAGTCATGTGACCCCAAAGGCAATACACTGACTGAATATTCCTAAAAAATATCACAAGAACCAAAAGTGATCCCTGTTATGATTTGTATCCTAGCCACGCTTTTATTGTGGATGTTCATGTGGACATCTTGAATCACATGACCATACGGCCCTAACATCGGCTTGAGCGATATTAGATACAAATATTTCAAGGTGATGATTTAATAGCCCTATCAAATGATCTGTTGGCTGAAGCATGTGACCACAGATAAAAAAAAACGGCTCAAACGAGGGAATATTTATAGAATGCAAGTTAGTATTCAGAAAAAATACATGTAAGGCCCGACGCCGACCAAGCGCTTCACTCTCCACTTTGATTCCTCCATTTCCTAGAAGACATACATTTCCAGAAGGATTCTTCGCTGTTGATAACACTTATATAAAGGCCTACCTGTAAGAGATATATTCACGACAACTCCTTCGGGAAGAACGAACAATGAGGCATCTAAAGTATACGCCGCCAAAAACACGCGCGCAACACCAACAGGCAAAGAAATCAAGACTATCCGACTGCGGAGACGACGGACGTATGAAGTGGACACGTTCTTACACTTTGGTCAACAAATTTTCCTTTAGGGTGGTGACTATATTATAATAAACAACAAAAATAGTTTTAAAATGTGATAAGTTCGTTATTTTATATTGGTATATAGGTATTTCGTTTCGAAAATAAATATTTTCACTTAATCTGCGGGTTTCACCTATGGGCTTGTCCAAAGCAACGATGCGGTCTATATATCGTTTGGTCAATGGGCTTCGAATGATAATGCTTTAAATTATTTTTGCATATGATCGCATTCATACGAGAACAAACATAATCCAATATGTAGAGCTCAATGGTACCCATTGGAATACCTATATGTTGTTGGATATTTTGTTGTCAAATTCCACACTGATATTATTAGTAAACATTCAATGAACTGATATGTTGTGGAACTGCAGAAAGCTTCGTAGTTAAAAAATGACGAGGAAGTTTGGCCGCCTGTTTAGTCAAAGACCTCCAAAAAATGATCGGGATGTGGTATATGGAATTAGAAGGATGAAAATTAATTGTGCATTTTATTTCCAGTGAACAAAGAACATTGAAGTCTGAAAAAAATATCCAGCTAATAGCTTTCTCCAGAAGGAATTCCCTGTTTTTTGAAAATTAAAGCCGTAAATCGCAGCTGTGTTGACTTTCTTTCTCTCAAGCCGTTTCTCGTTTTTCACTTTTACAGTTTTGGGTGCCGAAAGAAATCGGTAGAGAATCAATTGCCCCCAATTCAGACAACAGATGTTACACTGATGGTTCTTGATATTGGACTTACTCTGAACGGTTGATCTCCTTATGGAGCGAACGCAATAGATTGTTTGTTCTCCCTGTTCGTTTCACATTTCCGCTAAGAAGCTGTTGACACAGGGGAATTGTATTACGGTTTGTCCGTGAAGAGAAAACTCCGAATGACCTGGATTTCCAAGTTATATTGGAATTCTGCCTCTTGTACTTTCCAATTACACAGGTGGTAATTTAAATAATGGTACATCTGGAATACTACATTGCACTTTATATTGCGCTTCAGAGAAAAATGTATTCAGCATCTAGGTTTATCTACTTATCTCTTATGAAGATTATTATGATATCATTTTCAATCCATAAAGTTGTTTCAGGTAAAGTACTTTCCTCTTTTCATTTAAATGCGAAAATCTGGCTAAAGAATTGACACAAAAGTAAAGATATTCTACCGTGGACACACCGGAGAACATTTGAGCGGTTTGAAAAAAATCATTGGTTGACAATACAATACAATATTTATTCCGCATATCCACGTATTGTGATATATGAGGATACACCCAGAAAACTAATATATAAATGACGGAATGGGGGAATCTTCATTATTATATGTGGCGTAGGTTTAGATCATCATGAACAGATATATAGCTAGCATATTTTCCAGGACAGACAATCAGTCTACATAATTTCAATAGTCTGGGTGGGTAGTTCTTTCTAAATATATCTGCAAATTTAAACAAATCCATAATTGGAACACACATTTCTCTTATATCAAGGAAAGGAGCATTGAAAGATATAATGAAATTCATCACCTATTAGATTACTGGTACATAAAGTACATATTATTTCTTCCTTATGTGTATTTTGCCAGCTGCCAGTTTCACTTGGTAGTTTGTGGTTGATTTCCTACATTGAGAAACAACCGGCCAGAAAATACTGGCTCGGGTGAGAATCGAACTCACGATTTTGTCGTTTCTCATCAGAGCCAGTATTTTCCGGCCGGGTGTCACAATGTAGGAATATAATTGAATTATAATTTATCCCTGAAGATGACTGCAATTATTAGCTTGTTGTGGCTTGTCATAAATTTGGTATAGAATGTTCTGTATTTTGGGGGGAGGTTGAGAAGGTAATTTTCGAAGCTAATATCTGTTTTGAATAATTTGTAGTATGTTGATTTAGTTGATGATGAAACTTTGTCGAACCAAGCTTGCAAGTACTGATCTGTCAATACTCATTTTCCCCCAGTCCTAGACATTGATAAATATTGAGTTAACGTTGTGATATTTCCCTCCGTATTTTCCGAGATAGATCTAATTGAGCTAATCCATGTATGATTTCAAATCCCATTCTCGGTATCCGATAACAAAAATCTATACATTATGGAAGTTAGCTTTGGTTTTAGGCATCTATCTGAAATTCGACACCAAAAACTAAACATTCTACATTTGATTGTTATATCTAGAGGGAATCTAGCTAACTCGCCGTAAAGCTTGTATAATAAAGTGCTTTTTCTGACCCCTAGTACTTGGCGCAAGAAATTTGTAAGTCTGTAGATTTTTAATAATGTTAGTGTCTTCGTGACCCCAAACGTCACAACCGTACAACAGAATAGGGACAATCAATTTATCGAAAAAACATAACTTCATATACACAGAGATGTCATATTTCCTTATTTTCAACATTTGACAGTTGTTGATAATTTTCCTGTTACAACAAAGATTAAACGGCCACATAAGTTATATTTAATCCGACTCTTTCGTGACAAAGGTGAAGAAATGATGTCCATAACATCTATACTCCAACCACCCAACAACAAGAACTGTGAATATACTGCAGACTATTACCAGTTTTATATAGCAAATATCTCATTTGGGCTATTGCAAGACGTCATATAATATTCTCTCAGTAATCCAGATATTTTATCAAAGCTGCAGTTGGTGATGCACTTTTTAGTTTTGGGAGTATCTCTTCTTGTCATTCGACGTTTGTGCCCTTTCATGATAATTGATAAACCAGAACCAGTATTATATTTAGGCCCATCAACAAAGCAATACTTTGCTAATTAATGGAAAAGGCGCCAGCACTAAATTGTATATCCATATGTTGAACACATTATATAGGTTTGGTTGAACTAATAAATTAACAGCTAACCATTATATGTTTTGTCTTTTTTAAAAGCCATGAATTATCTAGAAAAAATAAAACCCAAGCTTCATATTTGCATTGCACAGTTTTTAGCACGTTGTCAGCGAAATAATAATCTGCTATAAAACATATATGGGCTACGTCATCTACGGGTCAAGATTCAAGATTCAAGATTCAAGAAGCTTTATTTAACGTCGGTACAATAGTTAAATATAAAACATTAGCTTGTACAAGCTATTTCACCGACCAACACAGATAAAAGTGAAACAATAAAAAATAAAAAATAGATATTAAAATACAGACATATATATACAAAATACTAATACATGTATCACGTACACATGCATGGTAATACGTGATACTTAAACATCAGATGTGCGATATTAAATATATGCACAGGACAGTTTTATAATAGGAGATATATGTACGTCAAAATACTATATGTGGTTACCGAGTTGGTCGACAGTCATCCACATGCTGCACAGCTACATGTAGGTCCTTCCCAGATACGGATGAGTCTGCGGAACTGAGCATAGGAGTCCGCGGTCCTTATGTCATTGGGCAGACTGTTCCATACCTGGGGAGCAGCGAAGCGGAACGACTGCCTACCATACCTTTCGGAGCGAATGCTAGGTATATTTGTAGTATTTTGGTACCTAAATGAATAATGTGAATTTTTCACTTTAATCAGATCAGCTAGATATTCAGGAGACAGCCCATTTATAATTTTGTATGTCTCCAGTGCCATATTTCTCAGTCTGCTCAACTGTAGGTTTGGTAATCGAGCTTTTTGCAAAAGATCTTTTTTTGAGATATTTGTATCATTGAAGACAAAACGGAGGGCTCGATACTGAATTTGTTCAAGTTTACTTGTATTTGTTTTACCACAAAAATGCCAAACGAGTGGGCAGTAATTAAAATTTGAAAGGATAACAGATTTGTATATGACAAGTTTCCCCGCAGTAGTGAGGAAACGGCTGAGTCTTCGAAGAACATTGAGCTGACGTGAGGCTTTACGACACAATTCAGATATATGTTTATTAAAATTAAGTTGGTAGTCAATATCTACACCCAAAAGTTTCACCGAGTCTTCGCACTTAATTTGGACCCTTTTCACAATAAAAGAGTCACACTGGTCGTGGGTCTTTTTACCAACACAAAGGGCTTGAAATTTATCTGGGTTAGCCTGCATATTATTATCCGTGAACCAGTCAATTAAAACATCACTTTCTCTTTGAATAGTGTTGACGAGTACACGCAGATCAGGATGTACATAGGACAGAGTATTGTCGTCTGCGTAATTGTAAAGTTTACCTTCTTTGATAAAATAGAAAATATCATTTAAAAAGATATTGAACAAAAGTGGTCCAACGGGTATTTCGTGTTTGAATGATGTCCTTGTGGTCAGTGACCTTGACCTCAATCTTGCTATCCAACACGTCGCTTCACACTAATGCATCAACTCACGAAAATGCGATTTTCAATGGTATCCTGATTGTTTCACACCCAGTGACCTTGACCTTTGATCATTCGATCTCAATAGGTTTCTAGTTTCACATAAGGCTGACGTATTCCTGAAGTTGGATCACAATCCACAGCATTGTACTGGAGAAATAGCACAGACAATTATTTAAATAATTTCCTGTTTTGTAGGCCACATTGAAGTTGACATGTTGACCTCAATTTCAGTACCTGGCGTATAGTTTCTCAGTGATATATCCAAGTCGATGATTTCGTGAACTTTTGGCCAAGTGACCTTGATCTTTGACCAAAATTTTAAGCTGCAATTCAATGTCCTCCCGTCGTATATCCATTCGCAAAATTTGCGATTTTCAATAATTCCATATTTGTAAGCAACATTGGCATTGACCTCCCACCTACAGCCATCTGTTTTGATACTCGACATCTGCGTGGCCCCATAGTTATCCTGTTGAAAGTTTGGCGAAATCGATCAGTCGGTTAGAAAGTTAATCAACTAAATAACGTCGGAAGGAGAAGGAGAAAGATCAATTAATAGGGCATAGCTGACGTAGCTTTCTGTTGACCAATTTTCACTTGCAAAAAACTAAATTGTTTTGATATATATTCGGTATGCTTTGATTTTCGTATGTGAAGCAAGAATGTAGTGAAATATTTATACGTGGTCAAATGTTTATACAGAACTCAAGAGCTATAACACTGAGGTAGTACATCATAACTTATCATATCACCACGTAGAAAACGAAGTTCAGGTATGTTGGTCATAGTCGGCAAGTGTAGTATAATGATACTGCATATTTACATTAATTCTATTGTAGATTGACTGTTTTGGATAGTACGAAGGTCTATAACCTGGCAAGCATGTCTGTATGTATACTGAAAACTTTGAAATATCGATTTAAAACACTCTTATCGTAAGAGAGCGGGTGAACCTTTCGAACATGCATTATTTGACATGACGATGAAGAACGAATGAGTCCCATTGTGCGAAATAGCCCTAAATTGCTCTATTGGATCGCGAGATAGCTCTACATTAGTCAAGGTCCTGCCAATTGAAAGCTGTTAATTACCACTCGTGGCTATATTGAAACTAAATTCAGCTTATTATACTTATTTTCAACTCTAAATAGATAATAGGCTTATTTCAGGTGCATGTATAAGGCTATTTTAGGAGTATATGTACGAGAGATGGTTATCCTCAACGGCATGATCATTATTCCTGCTTACGATATATTTATGCGTAAATCACCACTTATTTCTGACTTCACTGTCCGAAAATATACATTGGATTAGTTATTTAAAGCATCCTACGTGGTGATGACATTGTCCAATATAACTATACTGTTATCTGACAATTGTTCCACAAAGATGGGTTATTGAGTGGAAAATATCCAAAGACACACCTTCCAAAGTGCGGTGAAGTTTGATCTGGAAGGCCAAATTAAATCAAACGCGTACTTTCAAAGTTCCTTGCTAAAAACAATAACCAACTCTAACAGAGTTATTGTCTGTGGTCGATGATGCTTTTCTCCTATTTATCCGTTTGTATTTGCGAACTATTCAAACCCAAAATTATACTGAGTAGCTGATCTGCCAGCCTTCATGTTGATTTATTGATTTTTAATGATTTTATTTTTGTTTTCCCCACAACGGAACAACGAATGGCCTACATACGTTATTGACAAAGTCTTCTCTGTTTTCTTTATTAATTGTTTAATACCTTGTTATTAGAAACAGTACCAGTGGGAAATGAAAGGTGGTTACATATATTGACCAGAACGACAAACATGGAATTATGTGTAACAGTATTGATGTCTAATACTGATGTAACTGTATTGATGTGTAAAATTTTCCAGAGCTGAAACAGCTATCGCTGAATATATTTTAGAGATGAAACAGCTATCGCTGAATATATTTTAGAGCTGAAACAGCTATCGCTGAATATATTTTAGAGATGAAACAGCTATCACTGAATATACTTTAGAGCTGAAACAGCTATCGCTGAATATATTTTAGAGATGAAACAGCTATCGCTGAATATATTTTAGAGATGAAAGAGCTATCGCTGAATATATTTTAGAGATGAAACAGCTATCGCTGAATATATTTTAGAGGTGAAACAGTTTCATCATCACGCCCCCCCCCCCCATTCTCGTTGGTTATTTCATCGGGCTTGGATCCTATCATCACATCAGGTATTGTGTAGGAGAGGCATTTTAAGTCCTGAAGCTCAACCAAGGTGTATAAGCGATATGACACGTACAGTAACTCTACAAGGACTTGGGGGGGGGGGGGGATGGCCCCCTGCCAAACTATCTGCGCTATCTCCGGAACGACAAAAAATGAGAGCTGACAGTCCGTGACTTTACAGTTTATCACATTGGGGTCCGTTTGAGCCTACTTGCATAACCCCCGAGCAGCGGATCATTAGTACATTCAAGATGGCGGCCACGTGGGGTACCAGAAAAGTGATGTTTTCTTCATTTCCCTCCAAACTTTTTGTTTTTCCGCGATGAAAAATGAGCAACATCATATTAATATTTACCACTTTATCATGCCGTTTTTGCAAAATAATTCCATAAATATCTGACCGATTTTCTTGAATTTGTTTTACATTTTCTGGTAGAGCTTGGCCTACGGGTCTACTGTGATAAGTTTCATTCCCCTAGATCAAGGCGTAAGAAAAATATATGGGTGGGGTGGCGAATGACCCCCTCCAGCCCTGGACAGGTTTCAAAAAGTCCAGGCCAGATAGGGTTAAACCAGAATTTGGGCTATTCGAAGCATCGTTGGAACATACTTATCTCACAAAACGAAAAAAAACAATTATGTATTATTTAGTATGTTTGTAACTATCAATGTCTGTCAGCGATATCCTTTGTGAAATCCCTAAATTATCGACGAAGTAGTTCAAGTTCAATCAAACGATATCATAAACTAGGAATAGTATAAGACAGGAAAAATGACTCTTGCAAAATAATGAAGTACTCAAGAAAAAGACCGTCAGCAAAGCTAGGAAGATATGATGAACTTGTGCCTTGGTCTTACTGCAGACGTCAAATCGATAATCGAAATTTCTTTTCCGGTAGACAGTTTATACCAATTCCGAAAAGAAGACACCATGATCGTCTGTTCGTAAAATCCACAATGACTATTATTCTTTACTACAAATGAATAGCCACGTCGTTATTTAGAGTATAATGGATCTCAGTGACGCTTTGGTTGTTGTTTTTGGATATGTGTTTTAACATTCCCAATTTTACAATTCTAATCTAGTCATGTTCTTAACCATAATGTGGATTTCTCGTCCAATAATTCATTTCTAGCAGTTGGGTTTCTCTCAGTCCACTGACAGCTTCCGGCTGAGTCGTAAAAGAGTTCACTTGGCATGAACTTTACGAACAACGATGTAACATATATCTTCACACATTTCGTTCTAGCCGTGGTATTATCCCAGCAGTTGTTCTCAAATATCTTCTAAATAGACCAATATAGACGTCACTGACCGTTTGAATTTCATAATGTGGTTAACTGATTGGCTGACCTATGTATCGGTCAACAACTATCGCCGCATTATGAGGAATTACTAGATACATTCAGTGTGTACGTTTTGTTCGTTTTATTTCAGGTATATAGATTGATTTTACACCTCGGAATTTGAAGGCAGAAGGTTGTCTAATATATTCCCCTAGTTTGGAGTGACAAAGCCCGAATGCGATTCCATCTAGCTTATGTACATTATTTCTTCAAAAGGGTTTACGGTTATTTAGCGTTGTAAGAATACTAGACATTTATGATGGAGACTGACAATAGGAATATATTGATGCTATATTTGGCAAAAAAAATATATTTATTTTTTAGTTTACGATTATATACATTGATGTTTTGCTGCTGGCATAATTGTAAACTGTTTATTTCTCTCTTGTGTGACTTTTACACTTGAATATTTACACATCCTCATCTTTGGGCAGGGTGTTTTTTTTCTATGTTACTAGATTCCAGACATATTACAATGTAGAAGATAGGTCCTAACGAATGAAATTACCTATATAATTACAGATATTGGGAGGTATTTCTAGCAGCATAATTGTCAACTGTTTATTTCTCTCTTGTGTGACTTTTACACTTGAATATTTACACATCCTCATCTTTGGGCAGGGTGTTTTTTTTCTATGTTACTAGATTCCAGACATATTACAATGTAGAAGATAGGTCCTAACGAATGAAATTACCTATATAATTACAGATATTGGGAGGTATTTCTAGCAGCATAATTGTCAACTGTTTATTTCTCTCTTGTGTGACTTTTACACTTGAATATTTACACATCCTCATCTTTGGGCAGGGTGTTTTTTTTCTATGTTACTAGATTCCAGACATATTACAATGTAGAAGATAGGTCCTAACGAATGAAATTACCTATATAATTACAGATATTGGGAGGTATTTCTAGCACCAATCAACGTCCAATCACCACTTTATTCATGGCTTCACAAATACACATGAAACGGATTAATTGAGGCATCCAAGCGAGTTATACCCTGTTACAATATCACGTACTGTCATCTGACAGTCTTCAATATACCCCAACAGCTTCCGTCTTGTTATCGTGGCATAGTCCTTTTCTTATCTCACGAAGCTAATATATCAGCCAGTGAGAAGTTATCTGTAATCGATATCAATTAATCAGACGAGTAGACGTGCATGAAAAGACACGAACCAAACAATAAAGATGCATTGTCTTGTACCACTTTGTATCCTATCGTTCCTGTTTTCACACCATCTCGTGTGATATATTTTGTCGGAGGCAAAACCTAATATCCAGGAAAGTCACTGGGAGGATCATTTTGCAATGATTGGCCAATATTCAGAGTCGCACAGACCAGGATGTTGTACTAGCGTTAACATTACCATGTAGATTTGCCTTGGGAAATACTCTAGAAAACGACTTGAAAAATCAATTTGGAAAACTACAGATTATTGATACCGATTTCACGCTAAAAATAACATGATGTATTGTCGGCATCTTTAAAACCGTTGACGACTTTCGTCTTGCAAGAAACCAGCTTGCGTTTATATATATGATTTGATTTATGTCGCGTTGAGTTTGTTGTTAATATGGTGTTAGGCTTGGAACATCATGATGTGCTGCTGACATCATTAGAACGTGGTGACCACTTCTCTCTTGTTGACCGTGTTGAACGTGTTGACCACTTCTCAGGAAAATACCCAATGTTTACGTATACTATAATAGTTTTTTTTTATTTTATTTGGTGCTGATGTTTATGCTGTTATATGGAATAGGCCTTTGGATTATGGACGCCTTAATTCTTTAATGGACGACGGTTGAATATTGAATGAAGGTCTATTTCGATTTCTGAACGCGAAACTTCCTCAAGGACGACGTCTGTCTTGTGAATGTATGCACTACGACGTTAAGATAGGAGAGAATTTAAGATTTAATGTCGCGTTCAGCAATATTTCAGCTAAATAGCGACGATCAAACAAAATTATAAGTATTTTCACAAAAACAAGTCAACAACCCAGCAATCCAGAAGTAATAAACACACCAAAAGAGATGCACATACATTAAAACAAACCAATTTCTTTCAAATAACCTAAAATACAGCCTTCTTAATTATTACAAGCGTCTGGTCCGTCATTCATAATTCAGCCGTCGTCCATTAGAGAATATCCGCGTCCATAATCCAAAGACCTATTCCATATTCCATATAACAGTATTAGCACCAAATTCAAAAAGACAATCAAAGTATACATAAACATAGGCTTGTTTCCTGCAAGAGAGAAGCGGTCAACAGTTTTCAATGCTGCCGGCAAGACATCATGATGTTCCAAAAATTTCAAATCCGTATCGCTGATCAGTATTCTTAATCCATAATATTCGTTGTAAAGTCGTCATCTAAAGAATGATGTATCTCAGTCACGCTTTGATTGTGACTGTTCATATGAGTACCATGAGGATCTTGAAGTACATGGGTTCATACGGCCCCTAGCCCCAGGTTAAGCGGAATTAGACACAAGTTACTAAACGGAACGCCATAGATCTTGCACGCTACGCTCGTATTTTGCTATCGGCATGCGATATGTATCGCCAAATTTGAGAAACTTTGAGTGGAGGCGCTTGGTGTGGTAGCCCTGTTTTATAAGTTTCTGCAACAATGTTTTGTGACGTTGATTAAAATCGTCACAATTAACACAGGATCTAGCAAATGCTACTAGGCGTGATATATACGCCATATGCAGGTCCCACTGGAATATTACTGTCCAGAAAGGGATAGTTTACGATGTCGAAATTGTAATCATCTCTTTTGTCATACAGTCGACGAGAGAGAAGGCCCGCTTCATTTTTGTAGAGATATAGGTCTAAATACGATGTGCCTGTAGGGTTATCCCGACTAAAAATATCTCCTAAAGTAGCTGCTTGATAAAAAGAATCTTAAAATCTATACAGTCGATCAGAATGTGTTTCACTGTGAGATCTTCGTGGCATGGAATACGCCTTGGTTTCTTTTTAATACAAACATTCGTGAGTTATCCGGGTAGGGCCGATTCTACATCGCCTGATCATGGCTTGATCGAAACGTTTCTGGCTGCTTAGATCAATAAATCCAACAGGTTTTTGAGCTCATGAAGTGTGTTATTATCCACAGCATCTCATAAAAATTGAAACAGCTTTTTCACAGACAGAGGGGCTGAAATCGCTATATGGAACTCCAACAGGATCAACCTCATTATCTAGGGCTGCCTTAGCCATGTCATCAGCTTCAGTATTTACTTTGATGCCAACGTGGCTAGGCAACCAACAAAACACAACATCAATCTGTTGATGAAAACTACGATCATATAATTGTAGAATGTTCAAAACGGTGGAGTCAGTTGAAGTTCCACTCTCAATGGCTTGAAGGACAGCGAATCTGAAAATATGACATACTTTCCTCCTATAGTAGACTGAATGCTTTCTAAAGCTAACAAAAGCGCATTGGCTTCGGCAGTGAACTTTGACCTGAAAGTCGACAGGTTTTAGTTTAGGACTAAAGATAGTAGCACTCGCTACTCTCTCGCCATCTTTAGAACCATCTGTATAAATAGCTTGATACGATCTGTATTTTTCTCTCAATAGACCAAATTCTTGTGTATACACGAGATGGCTCGTGTCTGCCTTTTTATATATCGTCATTGTAATATCTGCTTCTGGTCTGGCTAACTGCCATGGTGAAACTGGTAAGAGATTGTTAGGTAAAATATGACTAAGCTTAATACCAGCTGCTACAATGTGTGGTTTTATAAAAATCAGGGCATGTGTCACCGAACTGAATGTGTCTAAATATCCTCATCCTGAGAGTCGTGTGTGCAGAGAATTTTCTAGAAACGCAGACATAATTACAAGGTGTCACTACATAACATGATAGCTATCCAATTACACCTGCCTGAGTGGAACATTTTCAGAAGAAATACATTCGTCGTAAAGTATCGTCAAGCCCTAAATTCCACAAAACAAATATAACTTACTCTTTGATAAGCATTACTTAAACCGTGGATATACACAATTGGATATTTTCACCTACAAAGCTGTACAGAAATGAGATCGGTAATTGTATGTACTGCTGAAGATCACAAAGTGGTCTTAATGTACTCAAACCCTCGTCGCCTTAATTAGAACAGGGAACATCAATGGAAACAGTAAATGAACAATATGTTCTGAAACCATTTTTTTTTTCGAATCTCTTGCAAGCGAATTGCAGAAAAGGAGCTTTTCCACGCAAACTAATTCTTAGAACCCACTGAACTTGTTCTGATAGTTAACGGCTATAGAGATAGACCGTGAATCAATTGCGAGCAATTAAGAGATAAGATGTTACACTGATGGTCTCTGGTGTTGGATTTATCCTGAATAATTGATCTGATGGAAAGAAAGTAAAGCCTGAATTCGGTTCTACATTTCAGCTCCGATGTTGTTAACACAGGTTTGTCTGTTAGCAGAAAACTCCGAATGACCAAAAATTCATACTGGTATTGAGTTTCTGCCCACCGGGTGGTTTTTCTCTCACATCCAGTAACCCAAATGTGACGGACGACAATTACCAGTACATATGGCAGTACGTATAAATCATAGAAACGAAGGCATATTGGATAAACTGAGGATAGATTGAAATTCGGTAATTGTGAAATCAACATATATGGCATGAACACTCGCGACATCATTTTTTGATTCGGTTGGTTTATACCGCTTTACCCACTCCCCAACATGTGCAAAATTTAAGAGAAGTATGGGCGTCTTGCCCAGTATATCCTATTGTAAACAACCCGGAGGAAATACTACATGACGGGCCTCTATTGAACAGGATGGCCTGATCGTTTTTTATTTCAAATGCATGTTGAGGTCAAGAAAGCGTTTTTGATCAAAAACCCTACTTCTTAGTTTTCCACTAACAAAAATCCAACTCTTCGGTATATCTACATTGTCATGCGTGTGACAGTTAGCGGAAATCCTATCGGCACATAATACGTTATCTACGTACTGGAAAAATGCCTTAGAATAATATGAAACACCCAAGTTATCTGTGGTATTCAGGATAATTTCGAGCTCAAAGCCCAGTTGATAAGCAAAAGACATTTAACATCGTCCAAAATACCTAACTCTCCTGACTTTGCGTTTCTGATATGGATGTAATTTGGCGCGCCTAAATCATCTCCGGTTGTAAAGTCGTCAAAATTCTGCATGTTATTGAGGGTTCCAGACATGCATTTCTCCATGTACAGATGGCATAGATTATCAAGCTTATCCCAAGGCCATTAAAGGGAAAGTGGAACAAAGTATCCTGAAGGAAGTTCGATGCGTGCGTAGATGACTCCGGTGCTCCAGATTTCTTCGCTATGAATCTTTACATGTTTAACGAACAGATATTTCAACGACCAACGTGCTCTAAACGATCTTCAAAACTATTATCCTATTCGTAAATGACATAGGTTCTTCAGCTGATTACAATGTTATTCTCTCGTATACAGGTGATTTTGGTGTCATATATACCACCCAGAATCATTAAAGTATGTCAAGATATAGCGTATTTTCGGTTGTATCGTCCAGTGAACATGCATAATCGAAACATCCCAAGATCGGCTTTTCTTGAAACTCAACTACTCAGACAAAAGGACTGGGCATTGTTAATTTACCTCGAATCCTGAATGATCCAGAGGTATGCAACGCTGTACCAAACTATTTTAAGTTCACAGAACCGCCTTGCATTTCATATAAGTATACTAAATCTATAGCCACCAAAATATTCAATTATTCTAATACTGCCAAGGGGTTTGACTGGAACTTATACACGTCGGGAGACAATAGTTGTGATTGTGAATCGTCGAACTTTATATTCAACATCCAAATATATTTGTGACGTAACCTTGATGTAGTGAGTGATAAGGACCTAAGATAGTCCTGGTGAAGGGACCTAAATATAGAGAGCCGAGAAGAATAAATCTGAAGTCCGACCTGAAGTCTTGTTTGCATTGGAATAGTCTAAGCGAGAAAAATTTGAACCTACATTACTCGCTGATTGGCTGGACCTTACCAAGAGCAAGGTGGTTTAAACAATCCGCCATATTGGCAGAAGTACCCTTCCCCAAGCAAAACAAGTACTGAGAGACTTCAATTCACAAGAAGTTCTAGCAAAACTTCAGAGTAAATTCGTCATAGTCCCAGCAGACAAAGCCCCAAATAATACAATTTATATATGTTAATATTATTACTATTACCAGGTGCTGGTTAAAGAATTGAGTGTAAACATTTCATCATCAAATACGTCTAGTTACTCCCAAGCTGCATTTACTCTGGAAAATTTATTTAAAAATCACAAAACATTTCTCAGGGAAAGAGGTATTTGTCTTCCAGCCAATCATAACGACATACCAAAAGTATACTGGACTCTCAAAATGCATAAATCACCGCACAAAGCTAGATACATAGCTGGTCCTAGAAAATGCATCACCAAGCTTCTTTCAACCTTGTTGACGAGGGCCCTTCAGGAGGTAAAAGCATTTTGGGAAAGTTATTGCGCCACTATTTCTAAAAACTCTGGCGTTGAATGTATGTGGATATTGAAAAACTCAAAATGTCTTACGGAAGAACTTGATGCTAAAAGTCACATACCGTACAGACATGTATCCACATGGGATTTCTTGACTCTCCATACTACAATCCCTCATCGGGACCTTATTGACCGTCTAATTTCATTAATAATATTTGTTTTCAAGAAAACTGATCGTAGATATATTAATGTCGGAAGCCATAAAGCATTCTTTAGCTCTACTACATACGAGATATATCATTCATGGGATTTTTTTTTTTTATAGAGTTGCTTGAATTGCTCATTAAAAATACATATGTGAAATTTGGCCACACAATATATCAACAGCATATAGATATTCCAATGGGTACTAAATGTGCACCTCTGTTGGCGGACATATATCGGTTCTCTTATGAATATGACTATATCCAAGCGCTTTCAAAAACCGAGCCTTTCAAGCCCGTTTCTTCTCATTCACCAAACGCTAATTAGACGATCTTCTCGCTGTGGATAATCGCTATATAAATGACGCAGGTGAAGGATATATATCCACCTTCACTGGATTGAAGGAAACTACAGATAGTCCTACAGGCACATCATATTTAGACATATATCTCTATAGAAATGAAGCAAGCCTTGTCTCTCGTCGAGATGATGACAAAAGAGATGATTACAATTTCGAAATCGTAAACTATCCCTTTCTGGACCGTAATATTCCAGTGGGACCTGCATGATCGCGTATACATATCTCGCCTAGTAGCATTTGCTAGATCATGTGTTAAATGTGACGATTATAATCAACGTCGCAAAACATTGTTGCAGACACTTATAAAACAGGGCTATACCACCAAGTGTCTTCACTTTTTTTCTTCAAATTTGGCGATACATATCGCATGCTGATACGAGCGTAGCGTGCAAGATCTATGGCGTTACATTTCGTAACTTGTGTCTAATTCCGCTTAACCCGGGGCTAGGGGCCGTATGAACCCATGTGCTTCAAGATTCTCAAAGTGCTCATTTGAACAGTCATAATCAACTGAGATACATCATTCTCTAGATGACGACTTTACAACGAATATTGTGGATTAAGAAAACTGATCCGCGATACGGATTTGATATTTTTGGAACATCATTATATCCTGCCGGCATCACTGAAAACTGTTGACCGCTTCTCTCTTGCAGGAAACTAGCTGCCTATGTTGATGTATACTATGATTGTCTTTTTGAATTTGGTGCTAATACTGTTATATGGAATATGGAATAGGTCCCTTGGATTATGGATGTGGATATTCTTTAATCGACGACGGCCGAATTATGAATAACGGACCTGACGCTTGTAACTCAGTATATTCCGCATCCGTCTCTATGATTCGGGAATCTTGTGGTTGGATCTATTGTAATATACCAAAATTGTAGTGGATTCCCAAAACATTGAAAACACCATGCATACACAGCTTTATTTAGAGCTGGTTCCAGAAAACTTATATCCACTTGGTTAAAAACAACCACGCATGCCACTACATCATTTTGGGAGAATCATTGTTCTGCAATTTCAAGAAATTCATATTTCAAATGCATGTTGATATTTAAAAACTCAAAAAGACTTACGGAAGGACTACTTGACAAAGGACCCATGGCTTGTAAACATGTATCTACTTGGGATTTTTATCATCTTTATCATCTCTCAGACCTCATCGATGCCTTCAGTTACGGAAATAATATCGATAACGGCGTTCAATAAAATTGGTCACCGGTATGTTAAGGTAAGGAGCCATAAGGATTTCTTCCTTTTTAATGCACTTAAAGAATATCATTCTTAGGATGTATCTTTTCTTATAGGATAGCTTGAAGTTTTCAATAATTCGACAATACCCTATGCCAACAGCATATACGTATCCCAATGGGTATAAATTGTGCATCACTTGTGACAGACGTATATCTGTTCTCGTATAAATACGCTTATAATTATATGCAGAATTTGTCAAAAGACATTCCGAAGCCCGTTATACTTCTCATTCACCAACCGCTATCGAGACGATCTACTAGAACTGGATACTCCCTATATTAACTACGCTGTGAAGGATATATATCTCCTTCACGGGATTTGAAGTAAACAACTGATAGCCCAGATGGAAGATCATATCTGAACCTATGTCTTTGCAAGAATGACCAGGGCTTTCTCTCTAGGCGATTCTACGACAAGGGAGACGATTACACTTTTGACACAGTTGACTACCTATATTTGCATGGCAATATTACAGAAGAACCTGCATACGGTGTATTCATATCTCGCATGATAGCATTTGCTAGACAATGTACCAAATGTGACGATTTAAGCAACGCCGCAGAATATTAATGCAGAGACTTGTCAAACAGGGTTATACAACTAAACTCCTCAATTCAATAGTCAGGTGACCAACTTCCAGAAGTTATAAAACATTATAACCTAGCCAAGTTATTAACTTCCTCTAGCAATAACTCTCAGAAGTTTAAGTTTTTATTCGCATTGACCACAAATGTTTGTAGAAGGAAATGTCAAAAAAGTTGACCAGGGAGTAGAACACATAATCTTAAAATGCAAAAATGACAAAATTACCTTCAGAAGAGTGAACTGGGCCATAAATGTTTCATCAACATGTCATCAGCAAAGCACCTTATAACTTTAGGTTATACGGACTAATTTGTATAGTAAAGAAAAAAGGAGAGCAGCTCTTCGGAAACGAGTGTGGTCTTGAGTGATACATCCTTAATCAACCTTCATTTCTTTCCTTTCCAGGAAAATGATACATAACTGATGGGAAAATCTGGGTGAAAGAATATAAGTTGATACGTAATAGGTTGAAATATCATGGTTAGGTTAGTTGTATGACTGTACCGCATGCACTTGATGTCATGGTTGTAATGGACTATATTAAATGAATTAACATACATCACTGCTCAAAATATCATTATTTTGCGAGCAGTGAAGATTTTTGATATAATCACTTATAGAACTTCTGAAAGTTGGTTCCCCGATTGTCCAATGTCCTCAAAATAAATAATTGTACACTGACGGCAAAATACGGTCGTAGCGTGCAAGATTTCTGGCGCCACGTTTCCGAACTTGACTCTGGTGAACCCGGGACAAGGGGTCGTTCGAATATCATGCGCTTTACATCTCCATGGCGTTCAAATGAACAATCACCATCAAAGCGTGACTAACATACATACTTTGGAATATGACTAGGAAATTCATTTTGGATAAAGAAAACTGGCCTGTGACTATACTGGACTCCCAAAATGCATAAATCACCATACAAAGCTAGATTCATAGCTGATTCTAGAAGCTGCACCACCAAGCTTCTTTCAACCCTATTGACGAGGGCCCTTCAGGAGGTAAAAGCATTTTGGGAAAGGTATTGCGCCACTATTTCTATGAACTCTGGCGTTGAATGTATGTGGATATTGAAAAACTCAAAATGTCTTACGGAAGAACTTGATGCTAAAGGTCACATACCATACAGACATGTATCCACATGGGATTTCTCGACTCTCTATACTACTATCCCTCATCAGGACCTTATTGACCGTCTAAGTTCATTAATAATATCTGTGTTCAAGAAAACTGGTCGTAGATATATTAATGTCGGAAGCCATAAAGCATTCTTTAGCTCGACTACATACAAGAGATATCATTCATGGGATTTTTCTTTGTTTATAGAGTTGCTTGAATTTCTCATTAAAAATATCTATGTGAAATTTGGCAACACAATATATCAACAGCATATAGGTATTCCAATGGGTCCTAATTGTGCACCCCCATTGGCTGACCTATATCTGTTCTCTTATGAATATGACTATATGCAGGCGCTTTCAAAAACCGACCCATTCAAAGCCCGTTCCTTCTCATTTACCAAACGCTATATAGACGATCTTCTCGCTGTGGATAATCGCTATATAAATGACGCAGTGAAGGATATTTATCCACCTTCACTGGATTTGAAGGAAACTACAGATAGCCCTACAGGCACATCATATTTAGATCTATATCTCTACAAAAATGAAGCGGGCATTCTCTCTCGTCGACTTTATGACTAAAGAGATGATTACAATTTCGACATCGTAAACTATCCCTTTCTGGATGGTAATATTCCAGTGGGACCTGCATATGGCGTATACATATCTCGCTTAGTAGCATTTGCTAGATCCTGTGTTAAATGTGATGATTTTAATCAACGTCACAAAACATTGTTGCAGAAACTTATAAAACAGGGCTATTCCACTAAGCGCCTCCACTCAAAGTTTCTCAAATTTGGCGATACATATCGCATGCTGATAGCAAAATACGAACGTAGCGTGCAAGATCTATGGCGCTACGTTTCGTAACTTGTGTCTAATTCCGCTTAACCCGGGGCTGGGGGCCGTATGAACCCATGTACTTCAAGAACCTCATGGTACTCATATAAACAGTCACAATCAAAGCGTGACTGAGATACATCATTCTTTAGATGACGACTTTACAACGAATATTATGGATTAAGAATACTGATCAGCGATACGGATTTGATATTTTTGGAACATCATGATGTCTTGCCCGCATCATTGAAAACTGTTGACCGCTTCTCTCTTGCAGGAAACAAGCCTATGTTTATGTACACTATGATTGTCTTTTTGAATTTGGTGCTAATACTGTTATGTGGAAAATGGAATAGGTCTTTGGATTATGGACGCGGATATTCTCTAATGGACGACGGCTGGATTATGAATGACGGACTAGACGCTTGTAACCTAATTTGCTCTTGATAATGCGTCAAAGTCATGATGAATAATATCTGTAGTTTGAATCTCCAATGTATCCCCATCGTATGAACCGATGAATCGGAACATGCATCACATCAAGTAAGCAGCAATTGCTTCGATAGCCTAAGAATCAGTTATGTCTTATCATGGACGCTGTGCAATAACCTGACTCTTAATTATGAAATGATGTAGAGCCACTTCGTGGGCAACATTTTGAAAGAATAACAATTCTAAAATTTTCGACAAATCTCATCAAATGATTTGGAATAGCATCCATGTTTATCAAACAGATTGGACCGTAAATCAATGCCTTCGTAGAATGCACATTCAAATCCTATCTCTTGTAAGCAATACTGTATTTTCCCAAATACTTCTTGAAATACAAGCAGTTATAAATATTTAATCATTTTTCCAATCAGTTTGGGATTTTGAATTTTGTACAAAGTGTTATCCATTATGCTCCAAAATGATTAGGCTCCCATTTTCAGAGAACGTAACAAAGTCCAGAAGTCCGAAATTAGGCAGAAATGATTAACAATTGTGAGGGAGAGAAATGTATTGCAACATTTAATAACTGCATACCCAATAATCCTTGATCATGTGAGAGGGTCCCTGAGGACAATTGGTAGACACGTTTATCTTGGAAGACGTATTGTCCATTAAACCGTAACTGCTGCATTACATATCGGCAAACCTGTATTACATATTGCGAAATTGTATTTATTAATTTCCATCTTTGACAAATGATCGTGTGAACATGCAGGTGCATATAAAACGATGCCTTATTTCTTGTCAGACCGAGCTTGTGGAAGACGTCATCTCATTTGATAAATCGGAAACTTCCACACAACTACGCATCAGGTATCGTCGTTTAATTCCGGAGATGTCAACGGCCTGAACTACTCTAAAATCGATAATGCGCCTATGTGACTGGAGTGTACTCATTGAACAATTCGGTAAAGCAACATTAATATCGAGAACTCTCGAGGGAGGACATTGATCGGTTCTGATAGGTTATTGGAATTTATATTCCATAAAACAATACTTCGCCACAGAATATTATCACAAAAACTTGTCAAACAGGGCCGTAACGACAAACACCTCCATCCAGTTACATGTCGTCACGTGTGTCTAATTCCGATTAAACCGGGGCTGGGGGTCAGTTTGAACATCATGTGTTGTACATCTCCATGGTGTTTAATGAACTGGCATATTCAAAGTGTGACTGAGCTATATACTCTGAAAACCGACTTGGAAATTCACATGGATAAGAATAATGGCCAGTGATAAGGATTTTATGTAACTTACATATTTGGAATTGGTCTTAATTGTCGCACGAAATTGGCCTTTCGATTATTGACGCGGAAATTCTTTTATGGACGACGGAGGAATGGTGAATGTCGGATCTGACTCTTGCTATTACATCAGATCATGAGGTGTTATTTCATTTTGTAAATTTGTAATTCAGAGAGTAACTGGAACAGAATATTTAATCACCTCTCCACAAGTGTATTTACATTACTAAAGTGAGATTTTCGTACTCAAGCTGACCGTCAATAGGCAGGAAATATTAATAATACGCAGATGACTACCACTGACCAGCTAAATATTACTTATGAAAAAGTGTATTTCCGAACGATATGTTATAAGGAGATGTTCAGTTTTCATACCAGATCCTATGTCGATGGTAGGACTGGTCCGATGGTAATCCAGGCTTTCGGTTACAGCAACGACCGGAATTATAATCACCTCTTTTTGATGGAAGCGATAAACCAACAACCTGATTATCTTACATCGAATCTTTATTTCACAAAACTAGTACTTACTTATGCACTTATGATTGACCTTAGCTAAAAGGGTTTCCGTACAAGTATGTAATATCAGACAGTTATTTCCACCAGTTCTCGTTTTGACGACACTCTTTTTATCATAATGAATATTCCTCTAAATGCTATGAAATACATGTCAAATGGAACGTTTCAAGGGCAATATCGCATTATACGGCCAATTAGCCGACATTTCATATCTACACAAATGTAGCGTGAACAATCGATATTAACGAACAATTGTTACACATATTGATCCATACATGAGAACATCGGCATAGCCTGCTCTCCAAAACTACATATTGGAATACCCCAAATACACTATAGACATAAGTTACAATCCCAACACGTTAAATTTTGCGTAAGAAGCGCACCCATTCCAAGTATGTTAATGTTCGCTATAGCTGTTCGATAAATAATGTTAACATCGCATTCCTTAGATTGTTGATTTGTTCAGAGAGGTTATTCTAATACTGAAACGAAATCATTAACGCTTGTATCGACAGCCGATGAATTTGGGGTACTCTGCTATTTAATGATAGTCCCTGTAGCATCAAATAAGGGACATTCAAGAAAACTTTAGAAATCACATTCCGTCCACTTTAGCACAGTCGAATACCTCTTTTCATGTTTGTCTTCCTGCTTAATATATGGAGCGTCATATATGCTCCCATTAGGCATTCTCATGTTTCAGTATAATGTAAACCAGGCTTGCTTCAATAATGTTCGTGATCCAGTTGAATATAAACCAGACTTGCTTTAAGAATTATAAGTATCCAGTATAATATAAACCAGGCTTGCCTTAACAATTATCATGATCCAGTAAAAGTTAAACCAGGCATGCTTTAGTAATTATCATGATCCATTATGATTTAAACCAGGCATGCTTTAGTAATTATCATCATCCAGTATAATATAAACCAGGCTTGCCTTAACAATTATCATGATCCAGTATAATTTAAACCAGGCATGCTTTAGTAATTATCATGATCCAGTATAATTTAAACCAGGCGTGTTTTAGTAATTATCATCATCCAGTATAATATGAACCAGGCTTGCCTTAATAATTATCATGATCCAGTATAATTTTAACCAGGCGTGTTTTAGTAATTAACATGATCCATTATAATATAAACCAGGCGTGTTTTAATAATTAACATGATCCAGTATAATTTAAACCAGGTGTGGTTTAACAATTATCATGATCCAGTAAAATTTAAACCAGGCATGCTTTAGTAATTATCATGATCCATTATAATATAAACCAGGCGTGTTTTAATAATTATCATGAACCAGTAAAATTTAAATCAGGCATGCTTTAGTAATTATCATGATCCAGTATAATATAAACCAGGCGTGTTTTAATAATTATCATGAACCAGTAAAATTTAAACCAGGCATGCTTTAGTAATTATCATGATCCAGTATAATTTAATCCAGGCGTGTGTTAATAATTATCATGAACCAGTATAATATAAACCAGGCATGCTTTAGTAATTATCATGATCCAGTATAATATAAACTAGGCGTGTTTTAATAATTATCATGGTCCACTAGAATATAAAACAGGCTTGCCTTAACATTTATCATGATACAGTATAATATAAACCAGGCGTATTTAAATAATTATCATGTAATAGAAAACAAACCAGGCTTGCTTTAGTAATTATCATGATCCAATATAATATAAACCAGGCGTACGTGTTTTGATAATTATCACGATCCACTAGAATATAAATCATGATTGTTTCAATAATATAATGTCCATTAGAATATAAACCAGGGTCCCAGAAAGCATTCGCATTATTCTATAGAATATAAACCAGACTTACAATATTTTCATGATCATGTAGAATATAAGGTACAAATGTTCAGTAATTGCTTTACAAACATACATTGTGCTATAGAGTAGAATGCCGTGGTACGTAATACATTTTCTGCGTCTATATAATCGAAGACTGTAAATGACGACTGCCATTCGAGTATTGGATCTGACGCCATTAATGACATGGGTAATTTCCTCGATATTTTTCAATTAATATCTTCGACTGGCGTCGAACTTCATAAATATTATATATCATACACTTAAAAAGACTAGGATGCCATATAGTATGACGAACTGTACTTACGCCACGTGCCTTTCTCCCTTATGGTACTGCATTTACGTCATACGCCTTTCATATATATAAAAATAAAAGAATTATAACATCGTGATATAGTATGAGGAACTGTAGTACTTGATTTAAGACATACGCAATTCCCCTTTATGTGTATTTCACTGGCATGTAATTTAAGTTAACCCGATCTGGCGTGGGCGATTTGAGACCTTCTAGGCCTGTGGGACCATTTCGCGCCCCCCCCCCCCCCCCCACCAAATATTGTTCTTACCCCATGAGTTGAGGAGCTAAAACTTACCACACTATACCTTTGGGTGAAACTCTGCTAGAAAATGTAAAAACATCCAAGATGGCCTCCATGATGATTACAAGCGTCTAGTCCGTCAGTCATAATTCAGCCGTCGTCCATTAAGGAATATCCGCGTCCATAATCCAAAGACCTATTCCATATCCATATAACAGTATTAGCACCAAATTCAAAAAAGACAATCATAGTATACATAAACATAGGCTACTGTCTTGCAAGAGAGAAGCGGTCAACAGTTTTCAATGATGCCGACAAGACATCATAATGTTCCAAAAATATAAAATCCGTATCGCTGATCAGTATTCTTAATCCATAATAATCATTCTAAAGTCGTTATCTAGAGAATGGTGTATCTCAGTCACGCTTTGATTGTGACTGTTCATATGAGCACCATGAGGATCTTGAAGTACATGGGTTCATACGGCCCCTAGCCCCGGGTTAAGCGGAATTAGACACAAATTACGAAACGTAACGCTATAGATCTTGCAAGCTACGTTCGTATTTTGCTATCAGCATGCGATATGTATCGCCAAATTTGAGAAACTTTGAGTGGAGGCGCTTGGAGGAATAGCCCTGTTTTATAAGTTTCTGCAACAATGTTTTGTGACGTTCATTAAAATCGTCACAATTAACACAGGATCTAGCAAATGCTACTAGGCGAGATATGTATACGCCATATGCAGGTTCCAATGGAATATTACTGTCCAGAAAGGGATAGTCATCCCTGCTGACGTCATCAGTCACGTCATTCCACAGGCAACATGGTGGCGACCATGTCGACCTCCAAACGGAAACATGGTTTCACAAATTGTAATAAAAATAATAGGTTATCTTCCTCAACGACAGTAAAATAAAATTGTTCTTTAAGAGCGTAACCTTTGTAACATGAGCATTGTGACTAACGTCACAGGACCTACGAAGTAGAGTAAGCATTAGGACTCCGACGCGAACTGAACTCTTGGAAATCCTGCCTATATTAAGATGGGCACTGTCCAAGTCAGAATCACCAGTGATTTTCATCAAAAATCACCAGAAATTTTCATCAAAAGTAGGTCAGCTCAGAACTTGTTGGTAACAGTCTCCTAATGCGCCTTTATTCTAAAAATAAATAACGATCGCCGATTTAATTTTACAATTTTTTAACTAAAGGAAACAGATTGAATAATAAAAAGTTCAGTAGATTTCAAGCTTTACGTGTGAAAATACATTTACATCTCTTTAATAGTTTTCAGTGCCCTTGTCCAGGACCAAAGCAACTTTTTGAATCGCATTATTTTCTCAACAATACAACAAATTTTGTTATGTAGGGACCTACTTAGATCAATAATTGTCACGAAATTTCTTTGATTATATCTTAATTGCAACCATGCTTGTTCCTCAAACCTGACATGCTTGAGGTATGTACATGTATAACACACTTTCATTTGAGAGTCCAGGCATTCCACCATTCATGTGAACAAATTGTACTCAACATGGAATAATTAAATTCACACTACCAAATAGTTCACCAGCTGTTAATTTTGAGACCCATTTCTACAGTATCAGTACTGTGTTACTATCTGTAGCAGTTGAAACCCAGTAAAACTTAAACAATTAAAACCAGTAAAGAAATTTGTCTGTTGAATAACAGAAAATATGGTATGGAGATTTGAATGAGTCAACTACTAAACAGCTTACAATATGATACCAACAAAATGTCCCAACACAAGCTGATAAATTCCTTGGGTGGCTTGCAGGATGGCTTTGTTTCACCCTCAGTAAACTTTTATCATTGTTGCTCACACGGACTAATCTGAAGGATGATATCACATCTTTCTTTGTTCTGCTGGGTTATTGCACCAGGCTGACGTAATTGGTTGATGTAGGATATTTCACCACCAGTGGGCAATTTGACCTGAATTTGAAGCCTGATGTGGTCTGTGATGAAATGCTTGGATGTGAAATAGGATACACGTTAAAGGCCACAGTTTACATATATCTATAACAATATACTGAATTGTGTGTATTAAGAATGGCAAGTTGATAATAGCAGTGTAGATGAATGCACTAACAAATGATGGAAAATTAGCATCTTTATCATTTCATTATCCCATCACGTTTTGTACTGTGTTATATATACAGTGAAACATACAGCCAAGGGTTCCCAATGGGCATGACAGTGCACTCGCTGAGCTAACAATAAATAACAAAAAAAATAATTATAAATCAGAATTCGGTCAGCTCAGAACTTGCTGGTAGCAATGCCCTAATGCACGTTCATGCCAAAAATCAAGGTTCTAATGTCAATGGTTCTCCTTATTTTGCCGACGAAAGGATTCGGATGGACTGACTGACTCACTGACTCATTACCGGACAATTTGCGATCTGTAGCCTACTTCGTAGGAATATGATGATGAAATACAAAATATGCCCAACATAGCTACATGCGTTGTAGAAGCCCTTAACATTGCATCTGCCCTTAACGTCGCAATGCGATGTTGAGGGCCGAGATGAAGACCCCTAATATCGCAATTGTCTTTGCGGTGTTAAGGGTCGACCATGTCGATATTTTAGCCTTTTTGGGGGTTTTGAGATGTTACGGGTCGACATGACGACCCTTAGCATCGCAAGCATAATTTCGATGTCGAAATCATGACTTTTAACGTTTTCGCATTTTAACTGCTTTTTTCAGAGCCCCTTTGGGTGGAAACACAAGTGACTCATGGTTTTCATTATGGATCGGAGAGTGAGATCGCACTTTATTCTATCAATGAGACAACGTCAGCTACCTAGTCTTATTGTGCACACCGAGACAACAAGCACAAAACATTTGGACTAAATATGGCCCCCATTCCCCCAAAAGAAATCCCATGAGCATCCGAAAATGCCCTTCTTCTACTAGTTGTCGATTGTGCATGCATGTGTCACTGTACCTAAGATGCAAATGCCCTCTGAATGTCCGTTCACCACCATATGCCATTAGTCACCAACATGGATGTGTTCATGTATGTAGTCCAAAATGCGCACCCAGTCCGAACTATCTGGGCTTTCCCTAATACTTTTCGAGAGCAGCTTTGCACAATGGACCCTGTAGTATGCTCCAATTTTACTTACTTTACAGCCAAGGTCATAACCCACACACATGTACCCATTCCAACCCTAGCCTCGCTTTCTCTGCTACGGATGACAGATGACGTCACAGTCATGTAGCTTCTACTCTATGGTCCACCATGATGTCCAATGTCAACCCAACACAGTTCCATCCCCTTCCCACAATGAGCAATCACTGTCAAAGCTATACTAAGATAGATTCTACACAAGAAATCGCCTCGGATTATTTCAAGGAATAACCAGGAAAGGGCTTACTGGTCTGCTTTGAAAGAAATTAGCCTGCGTAAAACGATCACATTTTATTATATGGGCCCTTTTCATGCGTATAAATTAGTTTGATTATGGACGCCGGACATATTCTTGGGGCGGCTGTCTTATTACGGTTTTTACAACAGCGTGAACTTTCAACATTAGCATATTACTTTTAGAATAAGAAAGGATTTCGAATGTTCATTCCATCGCAATAAAGAATTTGTTCGACAGTATTCTGCTCTTGTCCATTACAGTGTTGAAATGCACACAGCGGAACGGTCGCATTGATAGCTAACTACCTTTGCTTCACGAGATTGTGGGTAGTAAAACATAACAACCTTGCAACTAAATGCTTCCCTTTATGGGCGTGTGAGTCTGCATGTTACACGAAATGTGGAGAAAGACCGTGTTTATCGTATGGGGACTACAGTTGGTGTGGTGTTATATAGCCATTCGGACAGAACAGCGTTGTATTTTAGATTCCATATCCTTGCCTGGCCTCCTCTTCAAGCGAAAAATTGCGAGGAACATCTGTTCGATCAGCCTTTGTTGATTAGAATTACCAAGTTAACTGCTTTCGTTTCTAAAATCATTTAAATTCAATGTCTGGTTATATGCACTGCATCTCGGCTCATCCTTGCCTAGAAAATGTGCAAAATAGAGAAGATTTCTTGTATATTGATCATGTAATGAGGAGAATAGCTCATTTCATATTGAATATACCAAGGGCATATATAATATATTTTCTCAGTTGAAAGGAGAGGTTATATTGGAAGGTTGCACTCATTCCATGATATTTAGTGATTACCATTCAATTTCATAGTATAGTTATAGACCATCGGGCATTGTTTTCAGCAAGCTGGTATATACTGTGTAGTGATAATGATGAATTGTTTCTATTCTCGGGATAAAACAATATTGGTTGCAATTGTTTTAAACTGTAAAGAATTATCCTTTTTGCCATTTTCCATAATCAATTGAGGTCGCTATACTAATTCGTTAGTAAAAGGTAATTGTGGTTAAGAAAGACGAAATACCATTTTTTTTGTCTACGGTACTGCATGTAACATAAACCTTTCGCAATATTACTGTTCGTATTTGAGCTTGGAGCTTTCAATGATAGGCGTTTACTTTTAGACACATTGTCGAATGTTCATTTCAAGGCAGCAAAGACTTTATCCAGCATTTCTCCGTTCCCATTCTACACTACAATGTATTTCAACAGACAACAGAATACTATAAAACGCAACAATTAACACAGCGCTAAACTTTGAGAAAATTTGTTTTCTGATTGCGGCTCGACACACAACAATCATACCGTCATACACTCAATCTTTAAAAAAGTTAAAGAGTTAAATTTGACGTCGCACTACATGCCGTGTCGGCTGATTCAAGCGTTTCATTGTCTGGCCAACTCCATGAACGAATGCGGTGGAAATGAACATCACTTGGATGGGACTAAACATTCGACAACAAAAGACAACGGCTTCTGCTGAAAGACCACGCTCGAATAAGAACCGTAGTAATGGAGAAGAGCAGCATACTGCCAAAAATATCTTCATTGCGATGGAATGAACATTCGAAATCCTTTGTCATTCTAAAAGTAATATGCTAATGTTGCAAGTTCACGCTGTTGTAAAAACCGTAATAAAGATTTGATGCTTTGATCTGATGTTTTTACATGACTAACTGGTTGTTATAGCCTTGGAACAAGATATATCTTGAAGTTTAGTTCGTGGAAAGCTTTATTTCGAGGATAAAATCGTTCAGTATGACAATCACTTCTAATTCACACAGATTGAAAATTGAAAATCATAAGTAAATCTTATTCCTCATAATTCGATATATAAAAACACGTTCGGATCATTGCGATATTAATTGTCGCCCTTGTCGATATTATCAACATTGCGATGTTACGGGCCGTCATGTCGATATTTTTTACTATTGCGAGGTTGAGAGTCGACATATCGACGTTTAAAGTCGTATTACGATCTAGATTGCATCATGGAGCAATTATATAGGCTCGATGATTACATCAATGGAAGTTTCTCACAATAAAACGGTTGAATGGCAAGCAAAATATTGATTCCGCCCGTAATATAAAGGTGAATACAACAAATTATCAAATACACACTATGGAAGAATATCGAATTTGTGAGGAGATATTTATTGCAGTTCAAATCGGTCAAGATCCAAAATGAAGTAATTTAATTGTTTCTGTTTATATTGAGGTTGAGTATGGGGGTTGGTCGCCATTGCGCCAACGTCACCTGCATGTAATAGTTCTCATATGACATTTTTGAGGTCAAACTTCCCTGAAGTGTAAGGTCAAAGCGGAAGGTCAGAGTTTTCTCAGACGACCCTAACTATTACCACCAAAGCACGAGTACGTGTCGACTTAACCAAACCGAGCAGCTTAGACTGCTAACGGTGTGAAGAACTCTTTTACGTTAAGCTCTGCACATGCCATGCATAATCCCATTAATTCCCCCACCTCACTCTATCACTAGGCTTCAGTCATGAAATGGAGTTATTTCCTAAACCTAAAGTAAACCAATCAGCGACAAGGTCTTAAGTCGTTACGGAATCTGGCATGTCAATTTACCCAACTTTTTCGCATTTTATCTCCATTTCTGCCTGGCGCTACGCGTGGTTATACGGGGCTGAAGATTACGCCGATGTAGGCAGGTATAGCTGTGGAAAGCTAAAGCAGACAGATGAAGAGATATTTTCACTGGCATTTGCTAGCCTGCATCTAGACTGGTCACCTTAAACGTCCCCCTTTCCCTATCCTTAAACAAACTTGACCCATATCTGGACGAGTCTATCCGTGAGAAGAGTATGTTGAATATTTGTGGGGTTAAGGTGCGAGTTAACATTGATTTATTTCCCAGTATAACTTGTCATATTAAGTTTATAAATTGGTAATAATTGCAATCAACTTTCGACGTCCACTTTTTCTAATCTACCCTACTGTGCTGTGACAGCGAAATGGATTAGCGCACATATTCGACGGCTGAAATATACACCCGATGTTTTCCATTTGATGCGTTCGCCATATTGTTTTGTAGGCATCGTTTGTTTGATTGCTTCCCACTTTGCCAAACATAGCTTGTGTTTTTCCCCAAACCGAGGTATATTTTCACTGCTATATTTTCACAAAACTTGTTTGAACCACGTCAGCTATAGCAGGCTAGACCTATGGAATGCACATTCTTACCTCCGTCGCCTTCTATTTCTTCATCCAAAATTTAATTCCTCTCATATTTTAATAGGATAACTATGGGATAACACAGATGCCGTATACCATAATAGAAGTCAATAGATCAAAGATCAAGGTCACTGGCCTAACAATCCGAAACTATTAAAAACCGCAATTTGATATCGAGTGGATATATGAGGGAAAGACGATGTATCCGAGAATAACATTCAGGTCAAAGTTCAAAGGTCGAGGTCACGTGGCCCAAACATCAGGAAATCATCGGGATATTATAGCCCCAGTCTATATGTGCTGGTATATTTGGTCACCCGTCATTAAAATGTAGGATTATTTTGATACCACCAGTGAATATTATTTTTGGATAAGTGTAACTTCCACCAATATATGATACGTTTACGACACGTTAATTTGGACTGATATCACCTACATCGGGTTGATCCCGAAAAAGGGGCATTCTTAGAATACAAGCGTCTTGTCCATCATTCAAAATTCAATCGTCTTCCATTAAAGAATTTCCGCTTCCGTAATCCAAATACCTAATTCATATAACAGCATTAGCACCAAATTAGAAAAAGACACCGTAGTATATATATACGCATAGGCAAGTTTTCTACGATTAGATGGAGAAGTGGTCAACAGTTTTCAATTATGCCGGCCAGATATCATGATGTTCCAAATATATCAAATACGTATCGCTGATTAACATTTTTAATCCATATGATTTTCGTTGTAATGTCGTTACCTAGAGAATGATATGTGACTGTTCATATGAACAACACGAGGATCTTGAAATACATGGATTCATACGCCCCCCAACCCGGGTTAAGCGGAATTAGACACACCTTACGAAACGTAACGCCATGGACCTTGCACGCTACGCTCGTATTTTGCAATCAGGATTCGATTTGAGAGACCTTGAGTGGAGGCACTCGGTGGTATAGCCCTGTTTTATATCTTTGTGAAATTTGGCAACACAACATATCAACAGCTTATAGGTATTCCAATGGGTACTAAGTTTGCACCCAGGTTGGTTGACCTATATCTGTTCTGTTGTGGATGCGACTATATGCAGACGCTTTCAAAAACAGATCATTTCAAAGCCCTTTTCTTCTCATTCACCAAAGGTTATATTTGACGATCTTTTTGCTGTGGATAATCGCTATATAAATGACGCAGCCAAGGATATATTTACACCTTCACTGGATTTGAAGGAAACTACAGATAGCTCTAGAGGCACATCATATTTAGACCTATTTCTCTGTAAAAATGAAGCGGGCTTTCTCTCCCGAGGACTTTACAACAAAAGAGATGATTACAATTCCGACATCATAAACTATTCCTTTTTTGGACAGTAATATTCCAGTGGGATCTACATATGACGTATACATATCTCGCCTTGTAGCATTTTCCAGCTCATGTGTTAAATGCGTCACAAAACACTATTGCAGAAACTTCTAAAGCAGGACTATACCACCAAGCGAGCACCAAACGCCTCCACTCAAAGTTTCTACAAACGATACATATCGCATGCTCATAGCATCATACGAGCGTAGCGTGCAAGATCTGTGGCGTTACGTTTCGTATCTTGTGTCTAATTCCGCTTAACCCAGGGAACCTGTGTATTTCAAGATCGTCGTAGTGTTCATATGAACAGTCACAATCGAAGCGTGACTGAGATACATCATTCTCTAGATGATGACTTTACAACGAATATCATACGGATCGATATTTTTGGAACGATGATGTCTTACCCGCATCATTGAAAACTGATGACCGCTTCTCTCTTGCAGGAAACTAGCCTATTTTCTGTATACTCTGATTTATTATTTTAATCATTGTGTTAATGCTATTATATGAATTAGGCCTTTGGATTATGGACGTGGAAATTCTTTGATGGGCAACGGCTGAATATTGAATGACGGACTAGACGTTCGTATTATAAGTTTCTGCAATAATGTTTTGTGATATTGATTAAATTTGTCACATTTTACACAGAATTTGGTAAATCCTACCAGGCGAGATATGTTTACGTCATATGCAGCCCCCACTGCAATATTAGTCTTCAGAAAGGGATAGTTTACGATGTCGAAATTGTAATCATGTCTCTGGTGGTGAAGTCGATAAATTCAGTGAAGGTGGAAATATATACTTCATTGTCATTTATGTAGCGAGTATCCACAGCGAGAACATCGTCTATGTAGCGTATAGTGAATGAGAGGGCTGAAGGAGCTTTGAATTGATCGGTATTTGAAATTTATATAGTCGTATTCATAATAGAACAAATAAAGAGCAACCAAAATGGGTACACGATTAGTATCTATTGGGATATCTATATGCTGTAGCGAAATTTTACATAGATTTTTTTAATTGAATTGAATTTTATTCACCAACATACTTACATAAAAATGTATGCATAGAGATATATAATAGTGATAATACGAGACGTAGTAGTCAGCTTGTATATAGCTGGTGGGAATAAAGCCCAGGTGGCTTGTTCTATCTCAAAGTAAATTACGAATACAGTTTTAATGTACGAGACAATATAGTTGACGAAATCAACATGTTGGCAGACATATATTGGGTGTATAACATATTAGAGGTACAGCAATGTGAAACCAGTCAGTTTTCAAGAAGGTGTGATTTTAACTTAAGAATAAGGACTTTATGGTTTTAAGAGTTGAGGATAATTTGTTCCATTCCCGAGGTCCTATTATTTTGATGGTATGGTAAGACAGGTTTGTCGGGTAGAAAGATCTGTATAGGTTTACCTGCTGGTTTCTTGTATTGAAAATGCAATATCAGTACATTGAAAATCAACCAATCATAAGCCTCGAATTTCAATGTATGAAAATGCAATATCAATACATTGGAAATCAACCAATCATAAGCCCCGAATGTCAATGTATTGAAAATATAATTTCAATGTATTGAAAATGTAATTCCAATGTAACTTCAACCACTGAAACGAGGTTTTTCTCGGAGATTTGCCATTCTGCTCTTCGCTGACCCTCTTTTTAACACCGGAATACAAATATTGCAACTGATAATGTTTTTCCTTCTTTATCACGCTTAATTTACAGCTGTCGGGGAGCACACATAACGTGGCCGGCCGTCCCCAATCTCACAGAGACAGTTACGATATTACTGGCATGAAAATGGCAATGCATCTTTACCACTAAACTATATGAGGGTCCAAACTGGAGTCGCTAAACGGAGCCCTTGTATGAGATTTCCAGTATCACTACTGTTATCACATAAAATTATTGATGGGGACAATTCAATACATTGATATATACACGCTTTGCATTGGTCGAGTTTCCATACATTGCAATTGAATTTCAATACGGGGCTTATGATTGGCTGATTTTCAATGTAATTCGGGTAATATGATTGGATGATTGTCAATGTATTGAAATTACAATTTTAATACATTGCTAACTGTTCAACGCGATGAATTGTGGCAAGGATGGCCTACCATAAGAGAGTCCGCCTGTATTAATATACTTGTGTTCAGAGACTCACTTTTCTGGTAAACACTGCAGGATACTACACTACTCATCTGAGTAGCCAGTAACGATTCTATCAAGCCATGATCAGGCGATGAAGAACAGCTCCAAGGTGTATTCCATGCCACGAAGATCTCACAGTGAAACAAATTCTGATCGACTGTATAGATTTTAAGATTGTAAGAGATTCTTTTTATCAAGCAGCTACTGTAGAAGATCTTTTTAGTCGGGTAAAAGAAGACTGTATTTTAGGTTATTCAGAGAAATCGGTTTGTTGTACAAGTTTTAATGTATGTACATGTTTTTGGTGTGTCGTGTTGATTACTCTCTCTCTTTCTGGTGGGAATCACGTTATGCTCAGTTATGGATACTGGTGTCAGGATCGACATTCATTTACAATTTTATACTAATATTCATAACTTCTCTATTTCTGTATCAAATTGAAGAGATTAAGTATCAAATTACAGGTATTCGATGCGGTATGAGCTGTTTGTCATACTCATTGTTGATCAATTTGATAGAAATATTCGTATTGATTGTTTAAACACAAGAAAATACAACTTTATCTGTATGTAATAATTTATTGATCGATTCCAATGAACTAAATTGGAATACTAGTCTACCTTGCAGTCATGACGTGAAATGTTACACCACATTCCATAATCCAATGTTACACCACATTCCATAATCAAATGTGTTTTACCACGGGTCCTATAAAAGCTACACACCTGTATTGGAGAGAGATGATGACACTCAGAAATGGAATCCTGCAATATCAAAACTGAGAAATATGGAAGTAACCAGACCCTAAGTTATAAGATATTTATTGAGATATTGTATCTAAGATATTGTATCTAATACCGTTTATTCCGGTGCTAGGGGCCGTGTGGTCATGTCATCCAAATTGCCACATGAACAGGTACAATATACCTGGCCAGATTCTGCTGGTGGACGTTTCGTCCTCGAGGCCCGCCCCCTGTACAGACCTTTTGGTCTTTGATATATGTTGGCATTGTGGGAAGTTGATGCTGGGTCGACATCGGGCCTCACAGACTAGTCTTTTGTGTTAAATGCCGTCATTTTCATCTGACGACGATACAGCTCACCAATCCCCAATATACGAGTTGTCACAGCGACACAGCTCACCAATACCAATATACGAGTTGTCAGGGCATTTCCATCATAACTCTCTAGATTTGTATCTAATATCGCTTATGCCGGTGCTAGGGTCGTGTGGTCATGTCATCCAAATTGCCACATGAACAGGTACAATAAAAGCGTACCTGAGATACAACACATATCACGAATCGTTAGATTCTTGGTAAGTGCTTTAGAATAGCTTAACCAGAAGATTATACTGTGAAGTCATGTGGCTCTGTCAGTATGTCGGCACCTCTTCCCACTTCCCTTATATGCGTTGTAATTTTTACCTGTATATGGCGAGATTCTGCTGGTGTACGTTTCGCCCCCGACGCCCGCCCCCTGCATGTACAGACCTTTTGGTCTTCGATATATTTATGTTGGCATTGTGGGAAGTTGATGCTGGGTCGACATCGGGCCTTACAGACTAGTCTTTTGTGTTAAATGCCGTCATTTTCATCTGACGACGATACAGCTCACCAACCCCCATTATACGAGTTGTCACAGCGACACAGCTCACCAATTACCAATATACGAGTTGTCAGAGCATTTCAATCATAGCTCTCTAGATTTGTATCTAATACCACTTATGCCGATGCTAGGTGCCGTGTGGTCATGTCATCCAAATTGTCACATTAACAGGTACAATAAAAGCGTACCTGAGATACAACACATATCACCAATCGTTAGATTCTTGGTATGTGCTTAAGAATAGGTTAACCACAAGACTATACTGTGAAGTCATGTGGCTCTGTCAGTATGTCGGCACCTCTTCCCACTTCCCTTATATGCGTTGTAATAAAACGTTGACCACATTTCTGAGATGTTGTGTCAGTTCTATGTCGAAACAATTCTCGTCGCTATATAGCTGTCTCTGTCTGTCTCTCTATCGGAAAAATTCACAAAACCAAATTTGGTGTTTTTATATGCATGTGGGGGAATGCTAAACCTACAGGGCTAGTTTGAGATTTGTCGCTCCGAAATTAGGGAACATCTTTTCAGATATGAGTTCGATTTATTCTCAAACATTCAGCAAAATTATTATACGATATACCTTGTTACTTATTTTTCACATACACGTAGATAGTTGCATGACATGAGAAGGACTTCAATTACCTACAGTTGTAAATTAACCCATACACTGCCAAGCGAAGCGCGCAAAAGCAAAGGTATTAATTACTGGCGCTTTTGGTGACGAACGTCATTGTGTTTGAAGAGCTTTAACGTGTGTTCTATCTTATTATCTTGAATACCTGACGAAAATGGCCGTGTAAGAAAACTGAACAAGCCTCAACTGATCTGCGTTATTTGTTGACAAGATAGCTATTACACAGATAGGCATATATTTTACCTTTGTCTATATCTAAGTCTTATAGTCTGATTTATTCTTCCAAACCATACAGGACGCTGGATCAGGAATGTATTACACTATCAAATATCGTCTCGGTAGAAGGCAAGAAGAATGCAGGACAATATGCAAGGTTTTAAGTGTCACAGTTTTGGGCTGAGGGCCTCAAATACCACACAGTGGGGAACATCGAAACTCGATCAGCCAACTGTTTGTCAATAATACTGTACCTGACATGCCGAATTCAAACACAAACTAGTTAATGTCTACCCGGTGACGATGGCCTGCCAAAGGAACGTAACTTCTTTTGGACCGTCATCAGCAATTTTCAAATTTTGTTCTGCAGTTTCATTTATTGATTTGGGCATTATTGCCCTTCATCATATATAAGATACATACATTCAATGAACTCCCCTGGAGAGAACATAACAGGATAACAATGTAATAAGCACGAATTCTATCAATTTATAACGGTCTCATTCATATATGTCCTATCTGTACGATTCTCTGTGGGAAGAATGGGTAATGTTTCCAGAAAACAGCATGCCTGGATCAAGTTCGTGTTTTATGATTTTCAGACAGTCTCAAGTGATTAGGGGATAGCGCACTCCTCAGAAAGGCGTTTAAAGATACAATAATTCCATAGTGTATTTTTGGTTGTGGATATTTTCAGTCGTTCAGGTTCAATAAATTAAAATGAAAAACATAAGACTGGTCAACGAGATTACAAGTAATGCATTGAAATATATCTGGATTATATTGGTTTTAATATTAATAAGTTCTATAATGTTTTGTATTTGAACATGATTTATTTGGCTATAAAATCTCAGTGAAATCTCCAGTTCACTTCCGCTTCTATTTACGTGATCGATATTCCTGTTATAATGCAAAAACTCTACCAATACTATATCATAATGCACAATTGTAGACAATACTATCTGTTATACTGCAAATTCCCTGACAATTCTATATGTTATATTGCACAATCCCTGACGATACTCTCTGCTATAGTACACAATTTCTGACGATGATATCTGTGGTAATGCACAATCGCTGACGATACTATCTGCTATATTGCACAATCCCTGAAAATAGTATCTGCTATACTGCACAATCCCTGACGATACTATCTGTTATAATGCACAATCTCTGACGATAATATCTGCTATTCTGCGGATCCCGCTGTTTGGCGGGAAACTCGTGGGATTTGAACCGGTGACGTCATATGCAGACTTAAGCATGTAAGTTAATTTACTAGAGAAAATCCTGACCAACATCGCTACAGTCCTTTGCAAAATACATCCGATGTAGTGTGGTATCGGCAGCTTTCCGAATTTGAAATAATAATGATAATAAAAACGAATGATCAGTCAATGACCATCTTGCCCCCCTCGGTCTCTATGAACTTAGTCTTAGTGTCTCGTGCTTCTTCTCTGCCTGTTGCATAAAAAAGAAATATGCACTGTTGTACAGACATGTATTTGCAGAGAAACCTCTTTTTAATGTGCCAAAAAGCGGCATCATTTGCTACAATGGGCAGGAAGGAAAGTAGAATTAGATGTCGATTAACAACTGTATAAATGCCTCACAGAGATAGAAAAGGGAAGTAGAATTAGAATACCCTATAGCATCGTCCATTAACAACAGTATATAAATGCCTCACAGAGAATTCAATTTATCTCATTCCTCTTTCCATTAGAATGCCATATCTTGGTGGGAATTTTGTTGGTGGGAAAGTTGTTACCCACCGCACTAGTCGGTACTTATTTATGAAAATACTCGCGAAATAAATATCCCAATCGTCGTTTTGCTCTCTCACCACGTGAATTTCCTAAACAAAATTCAACATTCCTTGGTATCCGGGTACCCTGGCCCAGAAAATACCCGGATGTACTGCTTATGAGGTTTGAAGATTCGTGAGAAAGTGTCCATGTCGCCGGATTAGATTCAGATGAAAACCTTGCCTAAAATCACCAGTACTGAGATATGACAAAACAGAAATCCAAGAAACAACCATTAACCAGCGATAGCATCCTTAACTCACCGATGAAACGAAGTGGGTATGGTGTGCGGGAAAAATCATTTGACGTCTTTTTATGAATATCTTCATATACAGAAAAAAAATATATAGTGCGTCTATATCCAGAATGAAATAAGAATAAATATGTAGTTGAACATAGGACATGACAAGAAATGAACCCAGACCTTTAAAAGGTGACACAATATCCGGTGCACCAGCACTCGCTTTGTCTACATGATGCTCTAATAAGATAACCAGCAGAATGTGTTAACACCTCTGAGTTGGATTATGATATTGCTTCATGTAAACAGAATATGACCTCCAGTCTTGTGTTGTTAAGCTCTCGGCCTAACTCGGCCTGGTGAAGTCTCGTCACGTCGGCGAGATACATTCGGTATTGCTTCACTTACTGTGCTATGCGCGGGTGACATTTTTGTGTCGCCGCTTGTGGCGCTACCGGAGCGATATTATAAAATGATCAATCCAACAGTTGAAAAGATCTCTGATGTTAAATATTACTTGTGGAACCTCCCCATCTGACATGAGCAACAAATAAGATGGGGATCGGTTTTTGTAGATCTGGATTTCATCAGATTGAGCATACGTCATGAGTGTTTGCATGCACGTGAAATAATCTTTGCGAGAAATACGGCGAACAAAATTCAGAAAATGATATGGATATTTATACGCTAGTCCTGTGATTATGTCGTCAGAAAGTATATACGGTGTTTAAAATGTGTGACACCTGCAACTCAAATCAGACACCTCAAGCCAGGTTAAGGTCTTGTCTGAGAAAACTTTCATCCTCAGAGGTCGTGAACCGGGGCGAATAATGCTCCTTGGTTTTATGGCTTGTGAACCCATTTTGTATTATGTTACTCTAATGTTAATTCAATCCATATGAGAAGTTTCGTAGGGCCACATTAACTATTGTCATTGAAATATGGAGACATGTCAACAATAGCAGAGAACGGCTGATATCCCATACAATCTAGTCCGCTCAATGTAATCATCGTTCTCACGTGATCAAATAGTACCGTTCAGGTATATAATGTTGGATTTACTTATAGCTTTTGGTGAAGAAAACATATCTTTTGAGCTATATCTTTCAAGGCAGAGAACAACGATTTTCTGGACTGATTGTACATTGTTCAACTGTACATTATTGGGTTGCGATTCGGATCCGTTCACTGGATGCCCCTTTACGCTGTTAGTGCCTTCACTTGATGTCTCGTTAAGATGCCAATACGTTCAGTTGATGCCCTATTCCGTTCTTAAGCATCCACTTGATATCTATTTCTGTTGTCAATGCCTTCGCCCGATGTCTCGTTCAGATGACAAAACGTTCATCTGATTCATTTTTCTGTTCTTAAGCATCCATTGATATCTATTTCTGCTGCCGATGCCTTCACTTGATGTCCTATTCCGTTCTTAAACACTCACTTGATATCTATTTATGTAGCCAGTGCCTTCACTTGATGTCTCGTCCACATGTCAAAACGTTCAAATGATGTCCTAATTCGTTGTCAATACCTTCCCTTAATTGATGTTTCGTTCAGATGCAAGACCATTAACTTGATACACATTTCTGTTGTCAATGCCTCCACATGATGTCTGTCAATGCTTCGACATGATGTCTGTCAATACCTTCACATGATGCCTTCAATGCCTTCATACGATGTCTTTCAATGCCTCCAAATGATGTCTGTCAATGCTTCCACATGATGTCTGTCAATGCCTCCACATGATGTCTGTCAATGTCTCCAGATGGTGTCAGTCAATGCCTCCACATGGTGTCCGTCAATGCCTCCACATGATATCTGTCAATGCCTTCACATGATGTCTGTCAATGCCTCCACGTGATGTCTGTCAATGTCTCCAGATGATGTCTGTCAATGCCTCCACCTGATGTCCGTCAATGCCCCCACATGATGTCTGTCAATACCGCCACATGATGTCTGTCAATACCTTCACATGATGTCTGGCAATGCCTCCACATGATGTCTGTCAATACCTTCACATGATGTCTGTCAATGCCTCCACATGATGTTTGTCAATGTCTCCACATGCTGTCTGTCAATGCCTCCACATGATGTCTGTCAATACCTTCACATGATGTATGTCAATGCCTCCACCTGATGTCGGTCAATGCCTCCACATGATGTCTGTCAATACCTTCACATGATGTCTGTCAATGCCTCCACCTGATGTCTGTCAACGCCTCCACATGATGTCTATCAATGCCTCCACATGATGTCTGTCAATACCTTCACATGATGTCTGTCAATGCCTCCACCTGATATCTGTCAATGCCTCCACCTGATGTCTGTCAATGCCTCCACATGATGTCTGTCAACGTCTCCACATGATGTCTGCCAATGCCTCCACATGATGTCTGTCAATGCCTCCACATGATGTCTGTCAATGCCTCCACCTGATGTCTGTCAATGCCTCCACATGATGTCTGTCAATACCTTCACATGATGTCTGTCAATGCCTCCACATGATGTCTGTCAGTGCCCCCACATGACGTCTCGCTGGCTAAATGTTTCACTCATTCATTGATGGATAAAAGAAACAATCAAAGTTATTTTACCAAATCCAACAACTGATGTCTCAGTTTAGATGCCAATACGTTTTATTGATGTCCTATTCCATTTTGAGTATTATTGTCCAGATGTCAGTATGTTAAGGCCATTTTCCGTTGTCAAAACCTTCAATTGATGTCAGGTTTCGTTGCTACAAGTTCATCAGAATTCATCATTATGTCTTAACACGTTAATCCGATGTTCTTGCAGAGAAGAACTGTTCAGCTTAGGTCTAGTTTATGTACCAAACATCTTCACCAGTCAAGATTTCTACATCCACGAGGTCCATATGACGCCTCGCTGAATATAATGTAACTTTCCTTAGTTATTCTCTTTTGCAAAGCTGTCATTCAGAAGAAAAGAAGCGAATATTCCCCTTGGTTTACTGAGTCTACCGAATATTTCCCTTAATGTACTGGGTCTACCGAATATTCCACTTAATGTACTGGGTCTACCGAATATTCCTCTTGTCATACTGGGTCTATGAGTCTGACCGAGTCCCGTATTCAGACTGGTTCCAGTTCGCAATTGTGGCTGCATTCAATTCGGTGGGTCATTCAGCTTCCATTGCTAACATTCGTCAAGGCTTTGCACGGACGTCGTTATGGATGATGAATCTTTGGCTGGCGATGTTTGATGCTTTAAAAAATCACCAGATTAAAACTCCAGTCTACATTGAATAATGCCTCTGATTTCAGTCTTCTCAAATATTTCTCACAACATTCGTGTTGGATGTATTAAATTGAAAATTCCTATCTCACAGATCGATTGTTCAATCTACAGTAGATACGTTTTCTTATTTTCTATCTGATTGATTGAAAGCATTTCAAATTGAACTAAAAATCTCATATGCGAATGCTGAACCATTCATTAAATATCGCGCCATCTATCGGCCTTAAAGATATTTTTAGTATTGGTATGATGCAATTTTATACAGTTTGCGGATTTAATTTGGCGCCATGCTCGACAGGGGTGGAGGGGGGGCATTCGATTCTCAGACAAGAATCATCCAGCACTAGAATATCTGTTTCAAACAGAATGTGATATTCTAAACAATAATACTAAATATTAGTGTATTTATTCTTAATTCTACTACATAAACTAGATTATTTGAACTTTTATCATATGGACAATGTATTGTGGCGGACCGAGACCACTTGCACTTGACCACCTCGATTGTCACATACTGTCCAGTGTCCGCATACAGAAATGACAGTCTAAATATATTTGTGGCCAAGCCCTAATGGCTGAAGCGCCATACCAAGAAATATGGACAATTGCTGACCGTCATTTCATGGTCATTATGTTGATAATATCAGCTGTTGTCTTCAACCAAATTGGTTCTATTGTGAAACACAATGATCGGTTGTACGCACATGAAGTTTGACCACCAGGAGATGTTTACCAGCTGTCCAGTATAGTCTGTATATTCTTTTAAATGATGGGTGCTGCTCCAAAACCCTTTTCAATGCCTTGGCACTATCTGATGGTAGGGTATCATAAGGGTGTACCAAGACAATAACAAAGATTCTAAGGCAGCACTCTTTCTTTTAAGAGTGTATTACAAATATGGAAACTGGTGATTCATCTGATCGGTTCTAAAAGAATAATGCCAGCTAGTATACCCAGTTTTGCACACGAAAACTTTTCCAATATATCTGTTTAAAGATAACAGTATTATACCAGGTATAATTTTCAATAATATGCATACAAGGACAGGCGAAGATGAAACTTAGTTTGTTTCGCTGGGAACCAATCGTGTTCATAACGCCTGCCCTTCATCAGATTAGAGCGACTTCGCTCACACAAAAGTTCCGACAGTCTTTTATCAAAGCCTGCTCTTGACACTTGGGTAGAAGTTTGGGACAATGCTTGGGGCAGCTCTGCCAATGTCCGAGACATGTCCGGGATAACCTTGACAAACAGACCCCAGTCGTTCAATAAACTCCCCGTGGGAGTGGACAAGGACTCCTCAAACAACCTTATTGTCACTTATTATTGGGGTGTGCGCTTTTTAACAAGTTTTCTCTCGTCCCTCAACACCAATCCGTCAGAGGCTTCCATGCCGCCATTGTCGAATTCGGAGACCTTGGTAGCTGTGAAAACGAAAATGCCACGATTGTATTTCTTTCTTTATCCAAAATTACTTTCGGTAAAGAATGATACTATTTATTTTGCGGTGGTATTCCATTCATCGCGTGTGAACGTAAATTGGGGTAGACTGATCGTCAGTTTGACTAGGGGTTGTTGGGAACATCAAGGTTCTCACAAACCATCACAGAATGTTAGGTTATTCCTTTTGTCAGAAGGGTTGCCGGTCACTCATTACTTTACAAAGACAATGATGGATGGTTTTCGGAAAATTATAACATTATAACGGTTTTTGGAGAATATCCAGGAAAGATAAATTATATATGAAATATTTTGCATCATGCCAACTTTCCGAGGGTCTTCAGTGTTCAATGCCAACATGTTGTTTGTAGCGGTCACTAGAGGTCAATGGCAGGTAGTGGTATTTCTTTTGGTGTACAGGTGCACCGCAGAACCGCGCTACGGTCAGTCAATGGCCATGGCCGCCAGCTTGGTGTACAGGTGCACCGCAGAACCGCGCTACGGTCAGTCAATGGCCATGGCCGCCAGCTTCGGTCGTTTTCATAATCTCTTTGATGTCTTTATGGTCATTATTTCCCCCTCTTATGGCTCGCTTAGAGGATCCGAATACAGATCAACTCAACTCGGACGTAGAGGACATAATCGACCATTGAACAATGGCTGTGTACTATGAACGATCCATGTAATCGTTTGGCATTCATGATTGTCGCCCGAGGCTTCTGTAGAAATCTCGTAAACGGCTCCTTTGACCGGAGAGTCGACCATTACCAATCCACGCGTCCACAAAGGGGATATAGGGATAAACGCGTTACGAGGTTTAGCAGGTCCTATTCAAGTTTTGGTCTTTCCACCAAATCGGCTCGACTCGGGAAAATGGACTGGTCAGGAAATTTTCTACTTCATATTCTCAGAGTTAATTATATGACGTTAGGATTATGAGATTATTCGTCACATGTCTGTTGGCAAACGCTGATTTGTTTACAACAATTGACCCATTTGGCATACATATACCCTCAGGGAAAAGTTGATTACAGAAAATGTGTGTACCTTTGTACTCCGGCACCATGTCTGTACTGGAGGACAAGTTAACTCTCATTATATCAGCATGATTGACTATGTTTTATCGATAACAGTTACGACAGTAGAATATCCAGGCGTTCAGTCCGACAGTTTAATCATGACTGGAGGGGTAATGATATACGGTTACGGGAGTAGATGATGAGTAGGCGCACAGTCCGACAGTTTAATCATGATTGGAGGAGTAATGATATACGGTTACGGGAGTAGATGATGAGTAGGCGCACAGTCCGACAGTTTAATCATGACTGGAGGAGTAATGATATACGGTTACGGGAGTAGATGATGAGTAGGCGCACAGTCCGACAGTTTAATCATGACTGGAGGAGTAATGATGTACGGTTACGGGAGTGGATGATGAGTAGGCGCACAGTCCGACAGTTTAATCATGACTGGAGGAGTAATGATATACGGTTACGGGAGTAGATGATGAGTAGGCGCACAGTCCGACAGTTTAATCATGACTGGAGGAGTAATGATATACGGTTACGGGAGTAGATGATGAGTAGGCGCACAGTCCGATAGTTTAATCATGACTGGAGGAGTAATGATATACGGTTACGGGAGTAGATGATGAGTAGGCGCTCAGTCCGACAGTTTAATCATGACTGGAGGAGTAATTGTATACGGTTACGGGAGTAGATGATGAGTAGGCGCACAGTCCGACAGTTTAATCATGACTGGAGGAGTAATGATATACAGTTACGGAAGTAGATGATGAGTAGGCGCACAGTCCGACAGTTTAGTCATGACTGGAGGAGTAATGATATACAGTTACGGGAGTAGATGATGAGTAGGCGCACAGTCCGACAGTTCAATCATGACTGGAGGAGTAATGATATACAGTTACGGGAGTAGATGATGAGTAGGCGCACAGTCCGACAGTTTAATCATGACTGGAGGAGTAATGATATACGGTTACGGGAGTAGATGATGAGTTTGCGCACAGTCCGACAGTTTAATCCTGACTGGAGGAGTAATGATATACGGTTACGGGAGTAGATGATGAGTACAGTGACGTCGCCAGTTCCGATCCAGTGTCAGTTCCGACTCACTTCCCAAAATATTGTTTCTTGTCACAACCATGACCACGCGAAATCATAACACATTTGGTGCATTCAAGCAAGTCGATCAACCTCTCAATCATGGTTAAATTATATTATGCATTCAATGGTTTTGTTATGAGATAGCTTTGCACACCTATTCCATACACACGACTACATCGGTCTTAGTACAAGCGCCATAACGCGCCGTCATGAAAAGACAGTGTCGTCTGTCAGCGCTTCCGATCAAAGTTTTGATATTTTGTTTCTTACATATAAGTATCATATCGTACTACTTATCTGTCATAAATTTATTCACCAAAGTGTCACTCTAAAGGCTACCCGCCCCATCGTTGGCATCAACTGACGGACCCAGTTCCGAACCACCTTCATCCATGGATAGTCAAGCTGGGTCGTACCATGGCATGAAAAAGTATTGCGAACGCAGAGCTCACTACGTAAATTCGTAACTCGAGTGCTGATTAGCATTACTTTTATTTAATCTGCTATTCAGAGGTAAAATAAGTAAAAGTACCATTGATTTAACATCATTTTTGAGTGAGTATACGCATATTAGCTATCGGCGATATTTCAGTTTCCAATCTATCTTGGCAATATGATCAGCTCGACCATATCACTATCAGCCCCAGCCCGCATTCTTCAACGCCAAATGTTCACTTATGAGATGAAAACATGCAAAACGAAATATCCAGCTAGGACCATATTTCGAGAACAAAGTTATCATGTTGACGATTACATTTGTTTATATCTGGGCCAAAGGTCAATGTCAAAACAAGGCTGGATCGGAACTGGCGACAGTGGGTCGGAACTGACACCTCTCATTAAGGACTGTAATCTTATATTCCGTACAGTTCAGTTCATCCCCAGCTGAGTTGCTTTATTAATAAATCCCATGCACAATTGTAATGCGATCCTGATAATAAATTTGCCAATCAAACTATTTCCTTTTGAAACAGATGAATATTTCACTTTGGTGGGTCGAAACTGGCGCCTCGTCTGTAGGCGCACAGTCCGACAGTTTAATCATGACTGGAGGAGTAATGATATACGGTTACGGGAGTAGATGATGAGTAGGCGCACAGTCCGACAGTTTAATCATGACTGGAGGAGTAATGATATACGGTTACGGGAGTAGATGATGAGTAGGCGCACAGTCCGACAGTTTAATCATGACTGGAGGAGTAATGATATACGGTTACGGGAGTAGATGATGAGTAGGCGCACAGTCCGACAGTTAAATCATGACTGGAGGAGCAATGATATACAGCTACGGGAGTAGATGATGAGTAGGCGCACAGTCCGACAGTTAAATCATGACTGGAGGAGTAATGATATACAGTTACGGGAGTAGATGATGAGTAGGCGCACAGTCCGACAGTTTAATCATGACTGGAGGAGTAATGATATACGGTTACGGGAGTAGCTGATGAGTAGGCGCACAGTCCGACAGTTTAATCATGACTGGAGGAGTAATGATATACAGTTACGGGAGTAGATGATGAGTAGGCGCACAGTCCGACAGTTTAATCATGACAGGAGGAGTAATGATATACGGTTACGGAAGTAGATGATGAGTAGGCGCACAGTCCGATAGTTTAATCATGACTGGAGGAGTAATGATATACGGTTACGGGGGTAGATGATGAGTAGGCGCTCAGTTCGACCGTTTAATCATGACTGGAGGAGTAATGATATACAGTTACGGGAGTAGATGATGAGTAGGCGCACAGTCCGACAGTTTAATCATGACTGGAGGAGTAATGATATACAGTTACGGGAGTAGATGATGAGTAGGCGCACAGTTCGACATTATTTCCACACGATTGGCTAAGGTGTATTTATATAGAGGTACGAAAGTAGGTTATCCAGGCTGCCATTCCGACAAGATATCAGCATTATTGACTACCCGTGGGGTTCCCGGGTGTGAAATAGAATAGGATCCAACGTCGTAATATGACTGAAATATAGTTGAAAGCGACGTTAAATCATATTCACTCACGCACTGTCATTGACTAATGTTTATCGATATACTGCTACACGAGTAGATGATGTAGTAGATGATGTAGGCGTCATTTCTGACAGTATGTTATCATGATGCACTGAGGTCTATCGCTATACAGTTTTGAGAGTATATGATTCAGGCGCCCATTTATCACAAGATTTTCTCATGTAGAGATACCCCTATCGAAATTTATATATGTGTACCATAAATTAATCAACAACCCACTCCGGTTATGCCAGAGGACAAGATGACAACATGGAGTTTACAATGATATTTGTAGATCGTATGCTCCATGCGATATTCGGCCAAGGCGAGTATGTGTACCATTCGGATTGTGCATACGAAGATGAATGTACCCATCTTCACAAGACCATCAACATATATTAATCACCTCTCTGTTCAATGAGCGCAACCCGAGTTAATCAGAATTCCATTACATACAATGGACTTACCGGTACGTGGATTTGACTGCTAATAGCCTTAATGGTCTTATTGAGAGTGTGGATGTCGACCTTATATTGAATGTCGGATCTGGGCAACTGTATGAAGGGAATCTAACGTGAGACGTGTGAGAATGTGAGATCATTGGCTAACATCATTGACTGGTCGTGTGAGAATGTGAGATCATTGGCTAACATCATTGACTGGTCGTGTGAGAATGTGAGATCATTGGCTAGCATCATTGACTGGTCGTGTGAGAATGTGAGATCATTGGCTAACATCATTGACTGGCCGTGTGAGAATGTGAGATCATTGGCTAACATCATTGACTGGTCGTGTGAGAATGTGAGATCATTGGCTAACATCATTGACTGGTCGTCTGAGAATGTGAGATCATTGGCTAACATCATTGACTGGTCGTGTGAGAATGTGAGATCATTGGCTAACATCATTGACTGATTGTGTGGGTGTTACGCTATCTAGAGACGGGGAGTATTTGACTGAATACACTGTATTGACAGTACTAGATCGCTCTGCAACAGTCCATAGCTAGTACGCCGTACATCTTCATACATATTTATCAGTTTACTAGACCAGAAAAAGAACTCGGATGAAGTACTTTTCGCACAAGATAAAAGCATTATGAAAAAGTCAAGACGTATATTTGGATAAATAGAGTAAAATCAATATAAAATGACATTTTTTATAGCATATTTCAATGGCTCCTTTGAGCTTGTATGTTAATTGTGAATAGAGATCACCATATATCGTCTAATATGCATTCTATGCCCGGATGACGATACATATGTATCAATTTTCATTAAATATAACTTTTTTCTCAAATAAGTAGACTTGTAAAACTTGAAATAGTGCCTCAACGTACGAGTTATAAATAGATAGGTATGTATTTAAAGAATTCAGCTTGAAATCATTTGAGGTCGTCACCGCTCCGCAGGCTAAATAATTCAAACATATGGCTGTTGAAATAACATTGATGTAAACTTGTGGATCTTTGTTCTCATTTACCCTTGCTACAAAGAAAGTAATTCCCAGTAAACTCACTGAATAGCCAACGAGGGACACATATGTCCTGCGGTACCTTTATTCCCTTTCCTCATTTTCACTCACGCGCGGGACGTACTCGCCTATAACAATATGAAATTTCACCTTAAATATTGTCAATCTGCTGGAAAGATTTTCTTTTCTTTCATTAGAATCTACAAAACTTGTCTGTTATCAAGTATTAAAGGGATTCTTACAATACATGTTTATGCCACAAGCAAACCAAAACAAAAAGGTATACCGGTAGCAAATATAATATGGCGCCAACGTCGGTTGAAAAAAGTGTTGATACTGATAAGGAATTTAGGTTAGTAAGGTTAAACACGAGATTAATTTATAGAGTTCCAGGTGAGACCACTTGAAGGCTTAACAGTGCAGTGGTCAAATCAAACAGCCTATGGCTATTTTCTTTTCTGCCGTTTAATATTTGCCATAAATATAGTGAGATGCCCAGTAGCCATATTCCCTCTAAAATCGGCATGTACTTGTCCACTAGCTGACCTCTAATACCTGCGATAAGCTATATATTTTTTATTTATCCTACTAAGTCAAATATGAAGTGTTTTACCGTCTCTTCCCTCATGCCACAATCTGGGACATACAACTGAAGGCCGACTGAGAATATGTTTAGTGGATGTCAGTTCGAAATTAAAGAGCAGTTAACATCATTTCTACTTCAGATGCGATGATCAGTAGCTGACTAGATCGTTCATATGTGTAGCCACTTGCACCCTTATAGGACAGGTGGACCCCGAAAGCTTTTTACACTGTAGTATCTAAGAGATAAATCACATTACTAACTCAACCTAGACTAAAAATTTTGTAATAATATCACATTAGCCTTCTTCCCGTCTCTGTAGATGATCTTCATTGTATATCACTTTAGTCAATACTTGTCTTCCTTGTACATCTCTCCAGACCACTGTCGGGCTTTCTTGTATATCACTCTGGCCTTCCTTTCGTCTTTCATGCACATCTCTATAACCCACTGTCGGCCTTCATCAGCCTGGCCTTCGATTTGCCTTTTATACGAACTCGATTATTCAGGGCTCTTTTTTATATATGCACATCAAACTCACCTTCCTTCTTCTGTCATGACCTATCTCATCCTTGCATATCACACTCACCTTCCGTCGTCTCTTATGATCTGTTATCTCATTTCTGCGCACCACACTCACTGTCTGTCGTCTGTCGTGGCCTGTTATCTCATCCTTGTACACCACACTCACCTTCCTTCGTCTGTCATGATCTGTTATCTCATCCTTGTACACCAAACTCACTTTCCGTCGTCTGTCGTGATCTGTTATCTCATCCTTGCACACCACACTCACCTTCCGCCGTCTCTCGTGAACTGTTATCTCATTTCTGCACACCACACTCACTTTCTGTCGTCTGTCGTGGTCTGTTATCTCATCCTTGTACATCACACTCACATTCTTTCGTCTGTCATGATCTGTTATCTTATCCTTGTACACCACACTCACTTTCTGTCGTCTGTCATCATATGTTATCTCATCCTTGTACACCACACTCAATTTCTTTCGCCTGTCATGGTCCGTTATCTCATCCTTGTACAACACACTCACCTTCCTTCGTCTGTCATGATCTGTTATATCATCCTTGTACACCACACCCACCTTCCTTCGTCTGCCATGATCTGTTATCTCGTCCTTGTACACCGCACTCACCTTTCTTCGTCTGTCATGGTTTGTTAGCTTATCCTTGTACACCACACTCACACGCACTCACACTCCTCCGTCTGTCATGATCTGTTATCTCATTCCTGCACACCACACTCAACTTTCTTCGCCTGTCATTATATGTTATATCATCCTTGCACACCACACTCTCCTTCTGTTGTCTGTCATGTTCTGTTATATCAACCTTGCACACCACACTCACCTTCCTTCGTCTGTCGTGATCTGTTATATCATCCTTGCATATCACTCACCTTCCCTCGTCTGCCAGGCTCTGTTATCTCATCCTTGAACATCACACTCACTTCCCCTCGTCTGTCATGATCTGTTATCTCATCCTTGTACACCACTTACCGTCCTTCGACTGTCATGATCTGTTATCTCATTTTGTATACCACACTCGTCTTCCTTCGTATGTTATGATCTTTTATCTCATCCTTGTACCCCACACTCACCTCCCTTCGCCTGTCATGATCTGTTATCTCATCCTTGTACACCACTTACCGTCCTTCGACTGTCATGATCTGTTATCTCATTTTGTATACCACACTCGTCTTCCTTCGTATGTTATGATCTTTTATCTCATCCTTGTACCCCACACTCACCTCCCTTCGCCTGTCATGATCTGTTATCTCATCCTTGTACACCACTTACCGTCCTTCGACTGTCATGATCTGTTATCTCATTTTGTATACCACACTCGTCTTCCTTCGTATGTTATGATCTTTTATCTCATCCTTGTACCCCACACTCACCTCCCTTCGTCTGTCATGATCTGTTATCTAATCCTTGCACAGCACACTCACCATCCGTCGTCTGTCATGATCTGTTATCTCATCTCTGCACACCACACTCTCCTTCTGTTGTCTGTCATGTACTGTTATTTTATCCTTGCACACCACAGTCACCATCTTTCGTCTGTCATGATCTGTTATCTCATCCTTGCACGCCACAATCGCCTTCCGTCGTCTATTATGATCTGTTATCTCATACCTGCACACCACACTCACTTCCCGTCGTCTGTCATGATCCGCCATCTCATCCTTGTAAACCACACATACACTTTCCGTCATCTGCCATGAGCTGTCATCTTATCCTTGCACATCACACTCACTTCCCTCATTTGCTGTTTGCGTCCATGCACACCACGCTGACTTTTCCTTGTCTTTTTCTCCATTTCCTTGAACATCGCAGTTAGCTTCGCTGGCATCCATTTCCTCGTTCAACGTTCTCGACTTCTCAAGTCTTTTTGGCCGTTCCTTGTCCAACCTGAAACGAGTATTTATATTGCGTCCCAGGTCCAACTTTCTCGTCTTCTCAAGTCTTTTCGATCGTTCCTTGTTCAAAGTTCTCGCCTTCTCAAGATATGTTCGACCGTTCCTCGCTTAACTTTCTCGCCTCCTCACTTTTGGTGACTTTTCGTTAACTCTGGACTTAGGTCATCTTCTCAATACAGCACTATCTTTCTCAGTTGCAATCATCGTCGTATTCCCATATATTAATTCGCGTTTCTTTATTCGAGACAATTCCTTGAAGAAAAAAAGATCTCTCTTCCGTAACTGTGCCGTTCTTTCTCCCTTAGTGGAGAAGACAATGAACATATTCAGGATGTAGAAGTTTCGTTATGAGTGGACTTCTATCGAACAATACGGATGATTTGGGTGGAGCTTTTCTGTGTGGGGAGATAATTTACCCGATACATGGAGCTTTTGAAAGGACCAGATTACCAAACAAGATTCCAAAATATATCATTCTCTATTATAGGATTAAACTCTGGAGTAGAGATGTAGTGAATTTGAACCAGTGTTCATTTCCCTTCATTTGTTAAGTTAATGTAGTTTATTAGCTTCATAAGTAGGACAGTTTGACATCACCTCCTGCATTAAAAGTGACAGTCTGGTCTTATGGGGCGTCACGTGATACAGCTGATTGAAACCGCAAATGTGGACAGTTGCACTGTTTTCATCATCTCAAAACTTCAGTATTAAAACTGATAGATGCATTTTGGGGAGAAAGAACTTGCTTGCTATAAGAACTGACTATGGTGATTGTATTGACTTGAAAGCTCAACAATATGGTTTGGCTGGTTCATACTCCATGTAAGGATCGCGAGACAATGCATACAATAGCCAAGTCTGGGAACAACAATGTATCTAGACTCAGGCCTTTTCAGCTGCACAAAAGCTTAGACACTAGTCACCTGCATGAAGTATCAACCGTTTGGCTGTTGTAGTGCAGTATAGAGGTTTTTTTTAATAGAAGAATGTAAAATATTATGAAATGACTAGATAAGATATTTTGAAATAGTTCCCAATTTATTCTCTTCTTATTTTCGGGGTCAACATTCGCTACTAAACGAAAATGTATAACCGGAAATGTGAAGATGGAGGATTGCCGTTTTTCAAAGACTTCCGGATTTGTGCTAAGAAGAAGGTGTAAAATGATCTGATCTGTTTAAGCAGCGTGCTGGATACATTGTTCAAATGTACAACATGAATAAGATATCCGTCAAAAAACTCCACATCTACGTATATATGTACATACATACCTAAGAACCGGTTCATCTTGCGAACTCTGCTCCGCATTGTATTAAAGGTTTCATGCTTTCTTGAGCATCTGGGGTTAAACAACTTGAGGATCTGGAGATATGGGGGCCACAGTAATAAGTTTCATCTCGATTATTATGTATTGGAAAATGATTATAACATGGCAAATTTATCAAGCAGAAAAGTGAAGTGAAGTATACGTAGTATATTTCGATAATTTTGATAAAGATGATAATTAATCACAATTCCTGAAGAAGCAATGGACATTTAGTCCAGTTCATCCCCCCTCCACTACCTCACTATGACTCATCGTGCTACCGTAGAAATATCAGCACACGTATATAATGTTCTCTATTATATCTAAGTTAATCTGATAAAAAGGATTCATTTGATGAATAACATGTAAAAAAATGACAATAAAATGAAAGAAAATAAGACTGCCCGTGGGGTCTGTAGAATAATGAACTACCTACATGTTTATTCGGATTGAATCCGCATTTTAATAAAGAAACGAAATAGTTAACGTCATGTTAACACCGCCCACGAGATGGTGATATGTTGCGAGTGTCACTCTCCTTAGCAAAGTACTTGAGTTAACAAAACTATCTTGATACTATAGATTCCATCTTTAACTTATACAAAATATATTGCTATCCTGGAAGAAAATTCTTCGAAATTATAGGTTATCTTGTGTATGATGCATGTGAGTGCCTTTAACTTCAGAGAAAATAAGTCTTTTGAAATTGTACATGATTATTGGTATATACTAAAATTATCTGAATACCGTTATCTCCGTAATCAAAGTGTTCTCAACTTATATAATATGTGAATTATTTCTCCAATATCAGTTTTAAATTGCGTCTGGTATAGCATAATCATCATTTTATCATTGTAGTACTTCCGACAATGCAAAATAATTAAGTTCAATAATGACTACATCAAACACAATTTCCGATTTACTAATATTTCTCATAAGAGTTATTGGCAAATAGTTGGGATAATCCAAAATTGAAAGATCTAACGCTGAATTTCTATATTCGATTAATATTGACAGAGGGAAACTATTTGGTAAATTTCTTGCAGAGATATTCTCCGCGTTTGTTTATAAGTAAAGCGTATATTCTCTAGGTCTATAAGAGTGAGACAGGTGTCATGGTCTAGTCAGTAACAAAAGAAACTGCGAACTATCCATGAAAGAAAATGTCAGAAAATAATGGTTGGTGCCGTGTATGAGATAACCTGACGTGACCTGTCTTAGAGGCGGGGAGTCAGCAACCCCTGGAGATGGGTCTTCACAACACCTGGTAACCCTGGGCTAATTAACCTGTTCCGACAGGAGGTTTGACAACACATAACTCAACAAGAACCATCGAGAAACATTGACACACTTTACACTGGTCAAATTTGAAATTACGATCGTTATTGTCACTCATAGCCCACTAGACTTGGAACAGACGTACAGTTTTCCCCATTTAATTAGCAACATATTTAATCGATGAAAGTATTTAGTGAGGGGTATAAAAGTTACATTTGTAATTATTAATTTTGTGTCATGTTCGACTCCGATTTCTGTCTCAAAGACAACAGATTCTGGAAAACGTAAACAGCTGTTTGATGAGCAGTGCATTGACAAGAAGGAACTTGGGATAGGTAGAGAGAGCCAGAGTTCACCTGTGGAGAGGGCTCAGAGCCTTTGATTGGCTGGTTGTCCTCAACATTAGCCCTCTAGCGGCTCTAGACGATCGAGCTCAACCAGGTGAAACGCTGCATTGAATAGGGTTGCCTTCAGTTTACACGTTAAGCACAGTGCAGTGCGTCGCAAGCTTGAGGACTCCGCTTTGGATTTTCCTACACCGGATAAAGATGGCCTCGTTCTTTTGTTTTATTCACTGGGAAGATTATGTGAAAGTGGTGTTTCAAGCATAGCTGATGCCTATCTCCAATCTGTGTGTGTTTCTTATATAAAAATCCAGCATGGATACCCAATCTGGATTGGATTACATTATAGAAAACAAGGAGTTTACCAACAAGTTTTCAACAGGTAAGAAACCTAAATCAAACGCTGCTATAAGAGTGTCACATCGATTTACCTGGTCGCATTATACCGACCTCGTAAAGTGCGTGTTCCTATATTAACTCCCAATACATAACTACTTAATTGAGGATATTTTTACCTCAACTTTTAATTAAATAATGCTAGAACTTTCACGGGTCCATTATTATTCTCATTCATGTTTTATGTATACAGGTGCAAATATGTTAATATTGTTATTTATGTTAACGTTTCAATTCAAGCCATCGTGGATTATAACTTATCAAGTTCCATGCGTTTTCTCTATTGTCTAAACGACCTCTAATTATTGTGTTCAGTTATTCATCGGAAATGATTTTGCCGGACCAAATACACTACTAATGAGGACCTGCTCTGATTATAAGAACAACTTTTTGTCGAAAATAGATACTTATACTTGAACACCTTACCCAAATGTTTTGCGATGTAAAATATTTACAATATACATGTATTACCCAATTATTGTAAACTGAAAAATACCAAGGAAATTGATGAGTGTTTCATGGATGAGTTTTTTTCCTACTAAACAAATAATTTACTGCTCATATGTATGCTGGCAGTGTGTTAATTAAGTTTATTAATTGAGTAGCTCTCTTAATTATCTACCCTTCAGGTACGGCCGAATTTAATATCCTAGCAGTAAAGCGTAATGCGAATATACCAGTAATTCTATTTATCGGATCGTTTAACTTTATAGAAAAATTAGTGAGCACTAGTTGATGATGTTTGTTCCAGTGCTATATTTGATGGAATGTGATCGTATTGATTACTCGTCTATCAAACATTGCACATTAACGTCACCCTCCTGTCACATGACCATGTTGAGAATCTAGTGGAACTGAGACTACACGACGTTGGTGTACAGGTCAAGTTGGTCGAGCTGATAATAAGGAATAATAGAACATCTGAATTAAAAGGAATTGTGAATTCGCCTACTTGCCCAGGGTCGTGATATAGGTTTATGGTGTCGTAACAGCTGAGCTGTGTGATACCACAAGGCATTAGTAAGCCTATCATAAAGAACAATCCACGAAACAAATACCGTCGGGGTGAAATAAACGAATAAATATTAGATGTTGTGAGTAAACTGGAGATGGCCTTCAAGGTATGACTCAACTCCTAGGTGTTATGATCATAACTGATAGCATGAACCCCCTGAAGGCAAAAGAAACTGCTGTAATTGTTATATTCTAGTGACAAAAAGTTTGATGTTAGATAACCACCAGATATGACCCAGCATATCGCCGTATAAAAGAAAGTCTGCTAATCTGAGATATACTCTATCGGAGTGGAGAAACCGGCTTCTGTGGTTATAACAGCTCACGATCTCTTATGTCATATATAACTACGTTATTGGACATGTATAATGGGCTACTATAATTTTATCGGCTATGGAATTTCACCGCCATATATTACTAATACCTGATAATGTCACAGTACCGTCCTTCCGACATGTTCATTAATATAGCTGGTAATGTCAAGGTACCATCCTACCGACATGCTCATTCATATAGCTGGTAATGTCAAAATACTATCCTACCGGCATGCTCATTCATATAGCTGGTAATGTCAAAATACTATCCTACCGGCATGCTCATTCATATACCTGGTAATGTCAAAGTATACCATCCTATTTATGAATTGCATTTTAGTAGTGTATATCTATCCCAGCAATGTCGTTTACCGGTCTTTAGTTTCACCCTATGCTTATTTCTAATGCAGCTTTGGCAGTATTGACCGATAAATGCCAGTGACCAGGTATATTCCCAGTGTTATAGTAGTGGGATATTGTTTAGATCGATGCCATGTCACACAGTTCAGCTTGTGAAAGTGTGCCATCATGCAGTTACACTTTATGCAATTTGCAACTGTTTATGTACCTGAGAAAAAGGAAATCGGACAACATATATAGGATTGGTCCATCTTCACGGGGATCTGCGGTGTTTGCATTGCATCCTATATCCCTATGTATATGTACAGACGAGCCCTGACGTCGAGGAATTCTCCCGTCTCAAAGGTTATAGCTCCCAAGTAGGAATCACTTACAGAGTGATACAATGACATATGTCCAACGAAAACATTTTTTTTTATATGCATCAACTTTCCCTCCTTTTCTGGCCCTAAATCGTTCAACGAATAGTACATGTAAATTCCAAGGTGGCTTCATCGCTTTCGAGAATTGGTTCTTCGAGCTCAAGTTGATATATTAGATTTATATAAGACGGAATTTTAAAATTGATTTCATGAAAATATTTCTACTGGCTGTGGAGATATTTTACTTCAAAGATTTCAGGATGTGGTGAAAATTTGGTACGCAAATAAGCTGTGATGTCACAAGGTGAACTAGAGATAATTAAATAGACAAATAATAGTATATGTTTTTCCCTAAGATGCATAGCATTCTGATTATTTTGCATTTCATTAACGTTGTGTTTAAAGGTTTTTGGATATCACTTGTAAAACTTGGTTACCAATACTTTCAGAAATAAGGTTATCATAGCTACTGGTGACCAAATACTTTATCTCTGGAACTTAAATGGTTAAAGTGATTTTTCAGAAGACTATGAATAGCATAGACCGCTCTTACTGAATATTCAATAATTAAGATTTCATGATCTGCAAAATTTAAAAAACAAAGCCCTTAGTAACTGGTTGCTATGGTAACCGTATTTCTAAAACTAATTGATTTTTTTCCAAAACCAAATTAAAATGAATTATAGTTTGCATAGTGCTATTAATAATCAATATTATAAATTTTAAAGAGATTAGATTAGAGATTATTCTGGCTGTGTGAATATTCCAGTATTTATTTAGCTCATTATCATGAGTTCACTTGATGACATTTCAAAATCTCATTTGCATAAATTCCCTGAATATCGGATTTAGACTTCAAACTCCAATATCTGAGCGACCGTTCGGAGTATTAACATCAATATCTGAGCGATTGTTCGGAGTATTAACTCCAATATCTGAACGACCGTTCGGAGTATTAACATCAATATCTGAGCGACCGGTCGGAGTATTAACATGCGATAAACGGCATCTTGATCAGAACTGTGGGTACTTTCTTCTCCAGAAAGTGACCCTAGATCGTTTTTGGTTCCCATTTAACTACTGATTTTTGATTTAGGAAAATGTGCGTACTCCCGCGATGACCTTATTACTATCAGCATGGTTAAGTTTGAAACTTCAAACTAGCAGTTATAATATTATTATACAAAAACAATTGACATGAAGGTGGCGCATGTGAAAGTATGCCTACTCTATACCATAAGATACAAGATGCCCGAGAATCTGACTGACAACACCTTAAGGATCTCCTTAGCTGGAAGCAAATGCTTCAAACCAACTGGCAGCTACGTATTGACAGTGAAAATCGTTTCGAAATCTTGGCAAAGATGTCTCCGAGGATATGCATTCTTGAACTGTCCTTAACGTTTAAGGACCCTGTTAATCGATTTCCAGTGTTATTTCAAAAACGCTGGCTATACCCGGCTATACCCTATACGTCACATAGACTTACAGCTAATTACGACTGAACTGAAATGACCCGCGTAAACAGGTTCAACATTAACTAAACAACCAAACTCATTTGATTAAAACTGATTTAACATATATATAAAAAGAGGGTTTATTGAAGATATGGCTACGCCATGTTCTCAGTTTGTTTGTTCATGAACTTCATCGATATTCATCAGTTATATGCATGTACACACGTTTTTTTAATGTGAAAATAAACTTGAGCGTAAGATTGACATTCGAGCAGCGGTTGTGCGCAAAATAATTTCCATATTTCCGCAATAGTCGAAGTACCTTTCTGGTAGTTTTTAATTTAAATTCAGACCAAACAGGTGCATGGTACATTTACTGGTCTGATAAAACAGCATCCACGCACAGAAAAAAAACAAATGAACAAAACATATTAAAATTATCAAGAAGGTAACCTTTGACTAAAGAGATATATTGATTCAAATACAATCCTGTACATATCACATATACTGTTTACAAGGAAATCGGGTATAAAATTGTGAGACATAGGACTATGTACAAATGATATTGATGACGATATTCTATTCAAGGATAAACATGCCTTTTGTATGCAATTCCTGTTATACAAGGTTAACGACCAGAAAAGGTCTGCTGATTGAGATTTGAATGCAAATAACAACTGAGAATGTCAGACTTGATGAAAGCTCGAAATCTTCCACATCCTCCCAAATGAATATAGAGAAAGATCCGCTATATTTTCCATTGAAGAGGCCTATGTTGTTAACTTGGTTACATTTGCCTTGTATTTAGTTAAACTAACTACTAATTACAAAACTAATTTCCCATATTTTTATTAAATGGTTGCAGAAAGTAAAACGCTACACTTCAAACCATATAATATCAATATAAGTGTGTGCGGGTGTGGTGGTGGTGGAGGAGGAGGCGAGGGGGGGAAGGAGGGGGGAGTCACAGTTTATTCGTGTAGGTCGCATTTATGCTTTTACATTTTCCATCAGAGTTCGATTGGTTGGGTAAAGAAATCGCACATCTGCCCATTACTGAGAATCCAGGACGTACCTATATTGCATTCCTGTCTGAAAGATGAGCAAATTAACAGAGAGGTTTTCTTGAAGACAGCTATTATGTTATATGACATAACAAGTACAGTTCACAAAAAGACGAACAGTTCATTGAGAATAATGCCCGCGGTTAATACAGACTAATCCCCATATCACAATAGACACGTTTTCTTTTCGAGTCGGTTTATTAACAATTCTGTTTCGGTTTTATGTGATGTAGTTAGCAATTAAGCACGTCTCCGCCCTAGTCGTAATGGGACAGTCCCATATTTGTTCTGATGGTGGGTCTTTCTACTGGCGGGTCATTCAGATTGGACAGGAGGGTGGCCATTTGAAGTGGTCATACAGCGCAGTGACAAATGCCTTCAGTCCTGTCTTTACAACCCACCTGTCCAGGCCCTAGGAATCTTATCTCCGAATCTAGCTATGGACCCACCACACATATGCAGCAACACATGCAGCTAGAAGGCGAACAGGAGTGCATAGGGAAAAAGCATGTGTGGGAAGGTCTGTGAGTTTAGTTGTCACTGCATTGAAAATATATAGATATACTACTGGGCCAGCTATACAAGCTTTTTCGTGTATTCGCTCAGACCCGATTCACTTGCCAACAATGGCTTGACGCGTAAAGGTGTAAGAGACTACGTGTTACTTTTGAGAAGCGGCTTTGTATATCTCACCAATGTTGGCTCGAATACAAATCTGTTTGCCAAAACCATATGAGTCATCATCCCTGTGGGTTAACCTCTTCAATGTTGGGAGGAGTAAAACTAGATGACCGTTTTTTTTAAACGCTTCAAGCAGGTACTGGGTCGATTGCCCTTGAAAAAAAAAAATACTTAGGATTACTCGTTGATCATATATCGTATACCGTTAATACTATGAGCAGAGATGAAACAACCATTGTCTTCGAAGATTTACATATGGTTATGTTACCATCTTTCATAGAGTATCGTACAAGCAATGATGTAAACATCGTTCGTACAGCATCACACAAGTATTAATAAAAACATCTTTCATATATCACCATGCAATCAATGATGTACAAATGAAGAAGATTTATCTGACATACCGTCAGTGTAGATTAACCCTGGCTACCACTACATTTCAACTGCATCCTTCTGCAGCTAACGTGCCCTAGATTGAATCTTAGAAGTTATATGAGTTTTTCTGCCATTCCTTTTGCAATGTTGACGAGAACAGGTCAAACAAGCCGTGCATATAAATAAAACAACGTCCAAAAATTCCTATCTTGCCATACAGGACTGTTTCGTGATATTCTTTGTGACTGGAGTTAACCGAGTAACCTGATTGGTTCTCACACAGACCTGTTTGTTGACTACTCCATCTCTACTGCACGCATCATGACGTCTGTCGAGCCGTGATGAGCATATGATGATTAGAAAAAAGGGCACAGGGATAGGACGAATTTTCTCTTGATTGTTGCCTCATTTAACCGATATATTTTACAATAGACAGGTTAATAGCATTTTATTGTTGTACGGGTGACAAACCTGCCCTGGACGACGTAACCTTAGTTTGATCGTAATTGCACAAGGTGGGTAAAACAAGACAGTGAAATTGAACCATTATTCGTGTTAATCATGACTCTTCTAATAAACACATAATTAAACTTAGACTAAAGTGTGCGTTTGAGCTGAGAACAGCTGTTTTGGTTTTAGGGGCATCCGCTTTCATTCTTTCTGGAATAATTACAAGAGATTACCATGTGGAATTTCTTCATCCTCTGAATTTTAATTCCTTGGGATGTCCAACCTAGTAACTATGGAGATGGCGATACACGGGAACTTCATTTCATCCAATCGTCATACAGTTGGTGGAGATCTTTAACAGTTTTACCGAAATGTGCTAAGTGGCCTATATAAACGGCTTGCATGGACACCAACTGATCAAAAATCCTTTGTGCTATAATTATCGATCTTGACAGATTTTCAGACAGTTTCAATGTGATCAGCGCAGTCGAAAGGTGTAATTGCCTGTCATAGACCTCACTTTACCCAGCGGTGGACTGGCTCAAGGGTGGTCATGCCGTGGTGGAAGAACGTGACACTGGTTTCCTGTACGTCATAGGACATTATCACTATAACAACAACAACACTGCGAAAATATAAATCATATACGTGTGGTTAAAACTTTTATAAACGTGCTAATGAAATAGCCTTGAAGATAATGCAACAGGGCTCTCTTATTAACATATCGTTTAATAATCATTTTTAGAAAGCTGCACCCCTGACCAAAATTTCGTTGATGTCCGACAAAATGCATCTGCGGATCAGAGTACGTTGATATCAGGCAAAATGCATCCGCGGATCAGTGTCTTTGACATCCGAAAAGAATTCGCGAAACGGCGTCATTATAGTTTCCGAAAATGCTTCCGCGCGGATCAATGTCTTTGACATCCGAAAAGAGTCCGCGAAACGGCGTCATTATAGTTTCCGAAAATGCATCCGCGGATCAGTGTCTTTGACATCCGAAAAGAGTCCGCGAAACGGCGTCATTATAGTTTCCGAAAATGCTTCCGCGGATCAGACGGCATTGATGTCCGAAAAAATCCGCCGAAACGGCGTCATTATAGTTTCGAAAATCCGTCGGATCGTGTCTTTGACATCAAGAATCCGCGAAACGGCGTCATTATAGTTTCCGAAAATGCTTCCGCGCGGATCAATGTCTTTGACATCCGAAAAGAGTCCGCGAAACGGCGTCAGTATAGTTTCCGAAAATGCATCCGCGGATCAGTGTCTTTGACATCCGAGTCCGCGAAACGGCGTCATTATAGTTTCCGAAAATGCCCATCGCGGATCAGTGTCTTTGACATCCGAAAAGAGTCCGCGAAACGGCGTCATTATAGTTTCGAAAAGATCAATGTCTTGACATCGAAGAGTCCGCGGCGTCATTATAGTTTCCGAAAATGCATCCGCGGATCAGTGTCTTTGACATCCGAAAAGAGTCCGCGAAACGGCGTCATTATAGTTTCCGAAAATGCATCCGCGGATCAGTGTCTTTGACATCCGAAAAGAATTCGCGAAACGGCGTCATTATAGTTTCCGAAAATGCTTCCGCGCGGATCAATGTCTTTGACATCCGAAAAGAGTCCGCGAAACGGCGTCAGTATAGTTTCCGAAAATGCATCCGCGGATCAGTGTCTTTGACATCCGAAAAGAGTCCGCGAAACGGCGTCATTATAGTTTCCGAAAATGCTTCCGCGGATCAGACGGCATTGATGTCCGAAAAAATGTACACTTGGATCAGTGTCGTTGATGTCCGGAAATTAGCATCTGTGAAGTCATATATCATAATAGGTCAACCATTTGCATGAAACTACCCACGCCCGTATTTTGCCCACAAAACTAGACCACTTATAGTGCATGCAGGTAACAGTATTGTCGCAGACACAAAGAGCAGGACCCAATGATTTCTTTGCGTAGAAGTAATATTTTCTCTTTTCGGGAGCATAGGATTTGTTTTAACTGTTTCGCTGAACTATTGTGTTACTTCTATTGTTCACCCGAGCAAGGCCTTCTCATGTGTACATGCAACATTTGTGCATGTAAAGAAGCTTTGATATTCTAAATAAATATTTATGAACTCCAGGTGTGCAAAAACAACGTCGTGAAGCAGCATTAAACCTTCTTACGATTTGTGACGAATAAACACGACAACGCTTTGAAGTTCTAGCTAACATATCTCTCGAGTGCGCGAAGCCTAAGCCCCAGTAATATGATGTAGTTATTCCGTGAACGCTATGCTCATTTCCGCGATCCATTTAAATTATCCCTTGATTAAATGTTAATTACAACTTTACATATAATAGATCGCACAATACTGTACTATATCTCAATCCATGGGATTTAATGAAGAATTTACCAATACCGTCACAAGATATGTTTATTTGACATTGTGTTATTTTGACGGATTACAAACTTCTGATTTAGGATAATATATACAAGTATAGCAGGAAGTAAACCTCTCTGGATGGGATATGCTGTATTTCACCGCATTGTCACAATTTTGACAATATTTTTCTGTAGCCTTGCACCCGAAGTCCGCTAAGAGCATTATGGGACATTCATCCTGATCCAATATTTGTTCTTATTTTCACAGCCCTCGACACGAGTAATGTTACGGTCAAGAAACAAGTGTTTGAGCTATTGTCGGCCATGTGTGTATATTCCTCAGAAGGGTACACACGCGCCGTGCAAGCCTTGGAACACTATAAGGTAAGCTATTCTTCTTACATTCACTTCAATCCCCTCTAACATCTCCATCCCCCATCCTCACACCTATATCCTCTGTCTTCAACATCTCCATCCTCCACCCTCACTCCTATATCCTCTGTCTTCAACATCTCCATCCTCCACATTCACTCCTATATCCTCTGTCTTCAACATCTTCATCATCCATCCTCCACCCTCACTCCTATACCCTCTGTCTTCAACATCTCCATCCTCCATCCTCCACCCTCACTCCTATATCCTCTGTCTTCAACATCTCCATCCTCCACCCTCACTCCTATATCCTCTGTCTTCAACATCTCCATCCTCCACCCTCACTCCTATATCCTCTGTCTTCATTATCTCCATCCTCCATCCTCCACCCTCACTCCTATATCATCTGTTTTCAACATCCTCCATCCTCACTCCTATATCCTCTGTCTTCAACATCTCCACCCTTATACTCATGTATCCTCTCATCAACATTTCTGCCCTCACTCGTTTACCCTTTGTCTTCAACATACACTGTCATAATTTTTGGATATAGACGTGACGTGACCAAGAAATTGGGTCAAAAGGACCCAAAATATTTGGGTCAGAATGAAATTTGACCCAAACTCACGTCACGTCTATACCCCAAAATACCTGGTCAATTTGACCCAATCCGTCTGACAGTGTATCCACCCTCATTCGTTTATTCTCTGTCTCTGTCACGCTGTCTATATGTGACACGACCTTCATTCGGTGCATTTGATGATATTTTTCACAGCCGTGACCGGCTTGGGAATCTGTGTGTTTTATCCAACGTCTTTTCACATCGTACGTTCATATCGAGTTAGGGATCATGGTGTGACACGTCTTTTTTTGACGTACCACGTGTCACGCTACCTTTTCTTCCACGCCCGAATGTCTGTGTCGTACCTGTTGTATATGTGACACATTTATGACATCTTACTTCATGCCGTTCCTGTTTTGCGACCTGATATCACAATGCTAACCGATTTGCGCTTCGATATTTTGTCTTCTTTCTTTAGCGAGCTGCTCTGTGACAAATATCTAATGACTCCTCGCTGAACTGTCCAGGACACATTTTTTTCACAATACATTGTGTGTGTAACTTCTTAGCCTTAACCCAGTTAACACTATCTATCTTCACCAGTCATTCATTAATATTCACCTGAATATCACCTATTAAATTGAGCATGTGATATATTTAGCCCGTAAGCCACCTTGACACTTACCTGTATATGCTTTTGTTTGAATATACATGTACGACTATATATGCATGCAGAGGAGAGCTTATAGTAACGTATATTAGTGTGGATTCTCATTCATAGGGGAAACGACGAACTGTGCCACAAGCACAAAATAACTAATTAATGTCACCACTCCTTGTAATTCTACATCTATCATTCATAACTATTTAAGTTCTACATGTACCCAGATCTTATATTGTGTTTCGATGAATCTAGTTGTGAAGTTGATTTTTATATGTAATCACACGGCTTTTCTTGAGTTGGGTTCGAACATCTCACATTTCAAATATACGGTTAGACAATGATATTGACGTAAAATGTAAGCGGGAATGAAAATTTCCATTTTATAAGTATGAAAATGCATGTTATTCCTGATGCGGAACGCAAATGTGTGGCATATAAATACAATATTCAGTCATATATTGAGTAAAACCAATAAGCGATCGTCGCTATCCTGTTATAAAGAATGATTGATTGCGTATTCGTATGGTTTACTGCTTAGTCAACATTTAAAAAATATAATTATTTGCCATTGCTGTTTACCACGAGATATGAATTAACCCTAACACTTGAGCTAATATAAATACTTCAAAGATGTTCCCAACCTTGAGGCTATATATATATTATTATATAAGCGAAAGGAGTTTAATCTGTGTATCGCAAATCCAAACAGCTTATGCATAGTCTGGATCTGATATGTACCTCACGAAAGTTATTTTCCTGTCTGAAAACTATTACGTCTACCTATTATGCAATCGTCAACAAGAAGATATATTCGTTCTTGATAAGCCAGATTACATCGGCAAACATTGGTATACCAGTCACGGTGGAAATTAGGGATAAGGACGAGATCCGGAGAGTCCAGTATTAAACTGGTCACGCTCCGTACATCTGTACACAACCACGGAGTACTGTCTAATGTTAGCTTAAATATAAGCCGTTTATATCACGGAAATTGTGGTGAACGAGAACGGCACGTGCAAGCTTATGTCCAGGATCAGGTTAAATGATGGACTGACCGAGGCACGAATAATCTGTTACATAATGGAACAAATGCAATTCATGTACTTTTCCAGCTTGTTTATTCGGCACAATCGTGTTGACCCACTGATAAGCTTGGCATAATGCTAAGGCAAAGTAACTCGGAATAATCTTAGTGAAGGCGTGGTGACAGACTCAACATTTTATTTGTCATCTTCAGGATAATCACATGCTGATGATGACAAATACAATTTTGTCGAAATAATGAGACTGCCACCATGCGTTTACTAACTTTATTCGGAGTTACTTTGCTTCTGCATCATTTGGCACATTTGGCACATCTCGGGTAATTTAACCAGTCTAAGAGTTGTTTACTAGTTGGTTAGGTAACAAGAAAACGTGTTGAAGCCACGTCCGGAGTTGAGCAGTGCTTCGAAATTTCGATTCTGTTAATTATTGATATTTATTCTTTGTAAATCGGTCCTTGATTTACCATAATCTACAATAGTAACAGATCAATAGTTCCTTATTGAGTTTTTATGGAATGAGTTACTGCTTGTCTATACTGCCAGTGACCGAGAATATAGTTATATACCATATGGTTTAACTGTCAGTGACCGAGAATATAGTTATATACCATATGGTTTAACTGCCACTGACCGAGAATATAGTTATACCGGTATACCATTTGGTTTAACTGCAAGTGACCGATGATATATGGTTTAACTGCCAGTGACCGAGAATATAGTTATATACCATATGGTTTAACTGCCAGTGACCGAGAATATAGTTATATACCATATGGTTTAACTGCCAGTGACTGAGAATATAGTTATATACCATATGGTTTAACTGCCAGTGACCGAGAATATAGTTATATACCATATGGTTTAAGAGAAGTATGGGGACAATCATAGTGGTTTATTTTTCTTCACGAGACAAAGACATTGGAAAACAACTGATAAGATGAAAATGTTATTATATGATGAAACAATGCTTGGGATACAGTTCAAGGAATGAATCTTTTAAATATGTGTCACTTATTAATATTCTAGAGACATAGCTCATATCTTCATGACCTTTCAAGTCGTTTCTTTGGGTTACCGCAGAAAAGCTTCAATAGTGCCTGTTCATTTGAGCACCTTGAACACCATCTTAAGGCAAGTTTGGAGTTTGTGATATTTAATCTGGCAACATTTGATGATAAGGATCGGAGATCCAGAAACGATTCCAAGATGTGCAAAGCTGCCACTCGGCAGAAAAGAAACACTTTATGCAATGTTCCCCTGATCTAAACCAACAAACTTGCACCTGCATTTGTCTTCCGTATTACGTTATTTACAAATGATTTGAACCTTAGCTTGATCAGTGCCGTTTTCCTACAGAGCGCACATTTCTATGTAAAACCCCTTTTATCGCGTCAGCAATCACACACCGTTGTTTTGTTTCTAAGCGAGTTATTCCTAATCTAGTGTGCACTTCTCCCCCTCCCCGTCATTTGTACAGCGCTGGTCCAAACAGCTGCGTACATCCTATCATTAGGCAACATGAATACGCCATCGTAAAAGATTGACGTTCAAAAGTTAAATATTAGCATATATCCTTCTCAAAATCTATATGTGCGTAGCCGTGGGGGGTGCGACAAGGACAGCTGCTAGCCCTGGGATCATTTCTGTCCTACATCATGTACCCCCAGGCCCCGGAACAGTCCAAATTATCTTGATCATCCCATTCTTTGTACATATAAGTCGATTTAATCCGGCAGTTGAGTTACCATTTGAGAAAAGTTTCCATGGAAAACATCTATCTCAGCAAGTATTGAAACTTTTTGAATTGAATGTAGAAGTAGCTAATACCACACAGCTTGTATTTCACAATCTTCCTTAACATTCTGCAATGTCACGCTACTGTCTTTTATATATATTTGGGTACATGAAACAGTAGTAGCTGAATTCTATGGTCTGTCATATCAAATATCCGTCTTGAGCAGATGAGTTTGAACAGATAACCAGTATACAATAACTGATGGTATTCCGTGACAGAAAAGCGTTTTGAAACATAGAACCGCGGGGCGTTGGAGCATATATTTTCATACCCTCAGGCGTCATATTGTGGAGACATAACCCACTGTGAAGCATCGTCTTCCTTTATGGCTATGTTTATTAATTTAAAAGATCCCAAAGTTGTTCTGAACTGCAAAGCATTCATTAAATGTTCACTAAAGTTTTAAAAGTCTGCCCATGACAAAGACAAAAGAGGGGAAAACGACAAAAATACGATCTAATTTAGCACGTTGGCGGAATGTTATCATTGGATATGAGTTGTGCATTCTTCGATAATACTGTACTGGCTAGATGGAACCATATCGTAAATTTCTCGACCAGCTGGCGATGAGATTCTTTAGAAATTAGCTGTGGTCACCAACCATTTTAATATAAGTAATGGCACTGCAGACTTAGAACTTAGATACATAGATACAAGTATATCTTCCTACGTTAACCGACGTTTTATTCTTTTGACTCAAGGTTTGGAGACGATATGTGAGACTGCTTTTATGGAAAAAGTATAGATCTAATGCTAAATTTAGAAATTCAAAGATTATAATTGGTTTCCATGGCGTGGAGTGTGCGGAAATATAAATAAATAGATTTGTTACTCATTATATTAAGCGTTAAACTGTAGCGCGTTTATTGCGCGCGCATTTGGAGGACGGAGGGAACTATACAAGCACCAATGCTCCCGACTTTGTATACAAAGGACATTACAAAACGTGAGATTGGCGAATTTAGCTTCATGAAAAGACAGTTAAACACTGATTTCGGAACCAGCTAGCGACAATCACCGTAAGCCGTCCGAGGCCTCAGCTTTTCACCTTGTTCTGAGGTCCCTATGTAAACGAGCCGAAGTGTTTGGCGAAAACAGCGCATTTTCAGTGCCGCGTCTGGACGCCCAATTCATGAGGGGATATTTTGATGATCGCATGCTGCAGATTTGAAATGTGAATGTCAAAATTGCGTTCACGTCGTACCTTTGTGTCTTCACATTGTGCCTGCAATATGCAATGCCTAATCTATTGGCTAAAGTCTCAGTCATGTAATCAAGATGTCTTTAACATCCGTCAAACGGTTTCTAATACATTCTTGAATATGTGGTACAAGGAAGATATTTACTTCACATAATCTTAATTTGTCGCTTTTTTGCCGTTTTTGTGTTGATAATCCGAAAGTATGAATATTTTACGCATAAGAAACAGATTCGTCAAACTACGGTTTTATTCGACTGAACGTTTTGCATTTATATGGTGACAAACAGAAGAATAATAAGTCTTGTGCAAAGGGACTGGGAGGAAGGTAACGTACAGAGTTCTCAGAGAAATTGATATGACTATGTTCTTAAAAATGAAGGAGCTCGGGTAACCTGGGGAGTTAGCACAATCTAGTCTAGTGGATGATAGTCGGTGACAAGGAGAGAATAGAGACGATCCATATAGTTCAGGTATAGGCATACCTTACTCTCTTTAAAGACACTTAGAGTGCTCAAGAATTACTGTTCACTAACTTGTTTGTGGGACAGTCGGGTTGACAAGAGTATGAAGTGTTTATTGGTAGAATTTTGACAGGTTTAAGTGATGAATGGTGAATTTATGCGTTGACTCATCCTTCTATACCTACATTTATGACCGCTCGTACCTGCAAAATGGAACGTATAACACGTTTCTTTCTCTTCATTTTAAGTTTGTGTGATTTACATCGACTCAGCCAACAATTTATTGTTAAAGAATTGGGTTTCTTGGATAGGCTGTTTTTGAAGCGTTTTAAATGTCTAAAGCTTGGGCATAATCAGACTGAGAATTCTCCCACACCTTGGCTTGTGAAAATGAATATGTATTCATAGTTTTGACCTTACTGGTTAAGTAAAAATGCCGAATTCGATCAACATCGAAACGCTTTCTTATCCTTGCATACACATTCCAGATATCAGAGTTCCACTTCATATAAAAAGTGTGGAGTGGATTTCAGGAGGAAAGCTTAATTAATCTCCCTGAGCATTCAATTAGCTCGTCATTGCACCCCTTAACTCTCCTTTAGGATGTATGAATGCTCACCTAATCTCCCTAGAAGCTGTCTCCGTGAGTGGATCAGAGCCCATTTGGCGAACATTTAGTCCAGGAGGAAATCATTGTCAGTCTATGTCTAAGAGGATATCCAAGTAAATAGTTATTCGGCATTAATGGCTGAAGGCATGTTTTACTTCACTCACCTGGATACACCTAGTTAAGGTAGTCAGGTTATAACGTGGTTAAGACGGGTTGGGGTGTGGTACGGGTAAGGACAACAAAAGGAAAACACTGAGAGGACAGCTAAAAGAGCTAAATAATGGATATTTTGTGAAACAGTGCCATAAAAAAGTTTTACAACTGTTGAACCGGAAATTCTGTTTGAGGACGGCTGCTCATCGACTATTGGCTTATTGTTGCACAATCTCCATTTCATTAGTTTGAGTCAGATTTGGGTCTTTATTGTGAAAGGCTGAAATAAATAGAAAAGTAAAAACGATCATCAAAAGTTTGTTTCGCGCATCAAAGTAAACTATTACATATTCGGCATCACCTACGTATTCGCTTTCGAAAGAACTCAGATGACATTGGCCATTTAGCCAGGTCTGGAGAAATAGGTTGTCAAACAATATTTCATCTCTAACAACTTCAATATTTTGTTATTTATGAACGTATTGAGACCCCGGTACGTGTACATTTTGGGGAATGGGGTGGGGGGGGGGGGAGCTAGGGTGTTCCAGCGAGTATCAGGAGTTATGTCTTTGAAGTCATTAAGATCCTTGTTGGGGTTCCCCATGCGTCAATGACGTTTGCCTGAGAGCGGGCCCGCTTCCTGTTTCAATAATTTCTTAGCGATACTCTGACCAGATTGTATCCACATAAGCGTGCCTTTAATTCCTGATTCGATTGGACAAACATTCAAATCAAACATGCAAAATGTAGATTGAGTGGGTGAAATATTGAAAACTATTTAAAAATTGACGAGTTTGTCTGTCTCTTGGTTTACTTGTCTGACATAACCGACTTGAAATTCACGGACAAACTCATCACGACTTCTGTGAACAATTTATAGCCTATGTACTGGACACATTGTCGGAGTTGTTGGCCGAGGAAGGTGCCGGCGCTTGGTGGCCCGGACACCGGAAGAACGTGTCCTTGTCCCTCTGTCATTTGCATGTAACATTTCAAACAAGCTCGTTACAAAGTACCGTAACAGTGGCAACGGGGCACTATCTTGACAGATTACTCATTTGAACAGTCCCATTCAACTCAACCCAATATGCATCTTCGATGAATTCAATACTATAAAAAATAAGGGCACATTTTTGGAACGAGACATCCCTCAGATATACCCAGATTGAGGAGAATAAGGGCACAGTTTTGGAAGAAGACATCCCCCAGATATACCCAGATTGAGGAGAATAAGGGCACAATTTTGGAAGGAGACATCCCTCAGATATACCCAGATTGAGGAGAATAAGGGCACAATTTTGGAAGGAGACATCCCTCAGATATACCCAGATTGAGGAGAAAAGGGCACAGTTTTGGAAGGAGACATCCCCCAGATATACCCAGATTGAGGAGAATAAGGGCACAGTTTTGGAAGGAGACATCCCCCAGATATACCCAGATTGAGGAGAATAAGGGCACAATTTTGGAAGGAGACATCCCTCAGATATACCCAGATTGAGGAGAAAAGGGCACAGTTTTGGAAGGAGACATCCCCCAGATATACCCAGATTGAGGAGAATAAGGGCACAGTTTTGGAAGGAGACATCCCTCAGATATACCCAGATTGAGGAGAATAAGGGCACAGTTTTGGAAGGAGACATCCCTCAGATATACCCAGATTGAGGAGAATAAGGGCACAGTTTTGGAAGGAGACATCCCTCAGATATACCCAGATTGAGGAGAATAAGGGCATAATTTTGGAAGAAGACACCCCTCAGATATACCCAGATTGAGGAGAATAAGGGCACAGTTTTGGAAGGAGACATCCTTCAGATATACCCAGATTGAGGAGAATAAGGGCACAATTCTTGGGAAGGAGACATCCTCAGATATACCTCCAGATTGAGGAGAATAAAGGCACAGTTTTGGAAGGAGACATCCTCAGATATACCCAGATTGAGGAGAATAAGGGCACAATTTTGGAAGGAGACATCCCTCAGATATACCCAGATTGAGGAGAATAAGGGCACAATTTTGGAAGGAGACATCCCTCAGATATACCCAGATTGAGGAGAATAAGGGCACAGTTTTGGAAGGAGACATCCCTCAGATATACCCAGATTGAGGAGAATAAGGGCACAGTTTTGGAAGAAGACATCCCTCAGATATACCCAGATTGAGGAGAATAAGGGCACAATTTTGGAAGGAGACATCCCTCAGATATACCCAGATTGAGGAGAATAAGGGCACAATTTTGGAAGGAGACATCCCTCAGATATACCCAGATTGAGGAGAATAAGGGCACAGTTTTGGAAGAAGACATCCCTCAGATATACCCAGATTGAGGAGAATAAGGGCACAATTTTGGAAGGAGACATCCCTCAGATATACCCAGATTGAGGAGAATAAGGGCACAATTTTGGAAGGAGACATCCCTCAGATATACCCAGATTGAGGAGAATAAGGGCACAATTTTGGAAGGAGACATCCCTCAGATATACCCAGATTGAGGAGAATAAGGGCACAGTTTTGGAAGAAGACATCCCTCAGATATACCCAGATTGAGGAGAATAAGGGCACAGTTTTGGAAGAAGACATCCCTCAGATATACCCAGATTGAGGAGAATAAGGGCACAATTTTGGAAGGAGACATCCCTCAGATATACCCAGATTGAGGAGAATAAGGGCACAATTTTGGAAGGAGACATCCCTCAGATATACCCAGATTGAGGAGAATAAGGGCACAATTTTGGAAGGGACATCCCTCAGATATACCCAGATTGAGGAGAAAAGGGCACAGTTTTGGAAGGAGACATCCCCCAGATATACCCAGATTGAGGAGAATAAGGGCACAGTTTTGGAAGAAGACATCCCTCAGATATACCCAGATTGAGGAGAATAAGGGCACAATTTTGGAAGGAGACATCCCTCAGATATACCCAGATTGAGGAGAATAAGGGCACAGTTTTGGAAGAAGACATCCCTCAGATATACCCAGATTGAGGAGAAAAGGGCACAGTTTTGGAAGAAGACATCCCTCAGATATACCCAGATTGAGGAGAAAAGGGCACAATTTTGGAAGGAGACATCCCTCAGATATACCCAGATTGAGGAGAATAAGGGCACAGTTTTGGAAGAAGACATCTCTCAGATATACCCAGATTGAGGAGAATAAGGGCACAGTTTTGGAAGAAGACATCTCTCAGATATACCCAGATTGAGGAGAATAAGGGCACAATTTTGGAAGGAGACATCCCTCAGATATACCCAGCACAGAGAGGAAGGGCACAGTTTTGGAAGAAGACATCCCTCAGATATACCCAGATTGAGGAGAATAAGGGCACAGTTTTGGAAGAAGACATCCCTCAGATATACCCAGATTGAGGAGAATAAGGGCACAGTTTTGGAAGAAGACATCCTTCAGATATACCCAGATTGAGGAGAATAAGGGCACAGTTTTGGAAGAAGACATCTCTCAGATATACCCAGATTTGGATGAATCAAATTCGCAATGATAGTCTGTATGTTGTTCTAGCGTAGATGTATGCGTGGATGGACCTTCTGGATTTCTCTAGTTCTGTAGAATTATCCAAAATTCTGAAATGTACCTGGTCGTTATTCTTTCAAACATAACTATAGTATAGTATCAGACATGCGTGTACTCTCATATCTGAACGTTGTCATTTTGCAAGATTTGTTGTACGGTTTCTGTTTTGATGTTTTCAAATTTGTTATGATACCTGAATGGGCGGATAGGATTTTTCCATATCTGTGTAATGGGAATTACTTCTGCGATAAAAGGCCTATACAGTGATATGATGAAAAGCACCTCTTTAGAGTTTATAGCCTCCCAGTTTAGATGAAGAAAGATTTCAAAGGATATGTATTTATGACAGATCCCTATACGCGATACAACAAGAGCATTAAAATGAAAGGTCATACTGAACATATACTTTTTATATGGAATTAATGTATGTGAAATATGGTATACTAACCGTTCATTAATTTACCTCTCTGGAATACATTCATACATTTGGTAATACCTTGCGAATTCAGTGGGGTAGGTTTTCAAACACCCCATCATTGAGGTTCCATTGTATCTGAGAATTTCTTATGAACAAGCCTTATAAATGTATCCACTCGTACTAAACCTTGATCTTGCATGAGTAAATTTTGAGGTGTCATTCAAAGCATACTTCAACTGGTTCATTTAATTATGTTTGTGACAGCTAAATTCAATCGAATACATGCACGAGTTACCCAAAAAGAGCTAAATGAAGGGATCTTATAGACAACTCTGAGCAGTCTTTGCACGATTGACCATGACAGACTGATGGTACGATACCATCATTCCGAGTAGAATCATTGGTCCACGATTGACCATGACAGACTGATGGTATACGATACCATCATTCCGAGTAGAATCATTGGTCCACGATTGAGCTTCGTGTACCCACGAGTTCAATGTGTCATCAATGTGACACATGCCTTTAGTTCGGATCGGACGTCTACATATACATATATGTCTATGAGATGAATATATCCAAGTTGAAATCGAGTACTGTGACATATGTTTGAAACAACAGTTCATGTGAAAGAACTATGAACGGTCATTATAGTAAACACGGCAGATATAAAGAACTATGAACGGTCACTATAGTAAACACGGCAGATATAAGGAATGAGTCAAAGAACTATGAACGATCACTATAGTAAACACGGCAGATATAAGGAATGAGCCAAAGAACTATGAACGGTCACTATAGTAAACACGGCAGATATAAGGAATGAGTCAAAGAACTATGAACGGTCACTATAGTAAACACGGCAGATATAAGGAATGAGTCAAAGAACTATGAACGGTCACTATAGTAAACACGGCAGATATAAGGAATGAACGGTCAAAGAACTATGAACGATCACTATAGTAAACACGGCAGATATAAGGAATGAGTCAAAGAACTATGAACGATCACTATAGTAAACACGGCAGATATAAGGAATGAGTCAAAGAACTATGAACGGTCACTATAGTAAACACGGCAGATATAAGGAATGAATCAAAGAACTATGAACGGTCACTATAGTAAACACGGCAGATATAAGGAATGAGTCAAAGAACTATGAACGGTCACTATAGTAAACACGGCAGATATAAGGAATGAGTCAAAGAACTATGAACGGTCACTATAGTAAACACGGCAGATATAAGGAATGAGTCAAAGAACTATGAACGATCACTATAGTAAACACGGCAGATATAAGGAATGAGTCAAAGAACTATGAACGATCACTATAGTAAACACGGCAGATATAAGGAATGAGTCAAAGAACTATGAACGATCACTATAGTAAACACGGCAGATATAAAGAACTATGAACGATCACTATAGTAAACACGGCAGATATAAGGAATGAGTCCTAACAAATCAATACTCACATGAGAGGTATCATGTTCTAACAATATTGATCCAGTTCAATGTCACAAGTTTATCTCGAAGGTATCACCAGTCAATTATTCAGAGGGTCTCTGTATCACAAGTTAATTATCCAGAAGGTCTCCTGCAGAAATTCCTGATTTTCCCATCGTAGTACATGTCTTTCAACAAGTTTTGAATGACTATGAGGGAATATGATTGGACAGAATTGGTGAGACGTCATCGCTCATAACCCGTGTAACCTCATCTTGTTACTAAGCGTTGTGTATTAAGCGTGTGTAATCATGTGTATTTGGAAGGACACGCCATATTGTCTCCGATCAACTGAATATGTTATAGGTTGGGACATGGTACTTTTATAATTTGATTTCCAACGCTAATTTCACACTTCAGTGGTTTTGAATGTACCTAATCGTCTTTAAATAAAATATTGTCGGTAACTGAGTGAACACCCTATCGGTTATGATGTAGTACTTATATAATATCCATAAGAGACTTCTTTTATTAGTATACATATGTTTGGCCAATATCTTGAATGACGATAAAACTCTAGTATAAAGATACAGCCTTTTTAGTGCAATGTAACGTTATTACTGACGTATGAATTTGCAATCCGGTGGGTTACTAACACATATAACGGTTCTATAATTGATCGTTCGTGACGTTCGTCACGGAATGTGATCGTTCGTGACGTTCGTCACGGAATGACCAACATGACTAATATTTTATAGTATTGGGATTATACAGATTCAAACTGAAGCTATGGAAACGTCCACTACACTCCCCACCCGAGACCCTCACCCCCCCCTCCACCCTCCGCCCCCTACGATAACAGAAAGCAGATCAAATTATGTTTCAGATATTCGATGAAATAATCAATATAGGACCAAGGACTTCTGTACAGGAGCACGTTTTTCTTTTATCTTTATCTCCCTCTCCCATCCGACTTTTTGACCAGATCTTTTAATACCAAATCGTTGAAGCTTCTTCCCCTCGTTTTTCTACGATCAAAAGGGCATACATTCGGTGTACACACAAACTGGGAAACGTGGACAGATTTTTCTCTAAGATTTTTGTTCCAAAATAAGGTATTAATTTTAAGTCTCCAGGATTTATGTTTAATAGATGATTCAAAGTTCGGTAAGGTATCTCTTCTATGAGCCACGCGGAATCTACCTTCTCGTCCTAACATCGTGATATTGTTGTATGATTTGGCGAGCTATACGATTCGGTCGGTCATGTATAAACTGGATGTGTGGTTGAGGATTGAACCGTAATTTTGCCCCCCTTTTCCCCCTTCCATACGATGCAATATGCAGTTCCCACTGAATTAATTTTTGTGAACTATATTCTTCTTGCACTATATTAAACTTTTAAAATTGTTCAGTCCCGAGGTAATTATCATTTCCTTTATCTTTGCAGACCACGAAGAAAGCACGGTACCGCTTCACCGTTGTACTGGACGAGCTGCGGAGGGAAGATAATATATCATACAAAGCCGCTCTTCTGGGATTTATTAACTGCTTAATAATTTATTCCAAGGAGATAGAAGACAGGGTTCGAATACGAAATGAATTTATCGGTAAGTATGTTTTAGTGAGCTCAAGCTTGTTATTTTTCAGTTATACTATCCAAGAAAACGAATGAAAGGAGCGCTGATAAATGTTCATTGAACTTTTCTTAATCAATAATAAACACGACAGAGATTGGTGCAACTTCAGATGACGTTAGAATTACAGTGTAACTATTGCTACAAAGAATGGATGATGTAGCTGGATTTGGAAGTAGTGACCTGCTCAGCTGGTCAACTTGTATGCGGACACAATCAAATTCCTTTTGTTAAACTCTGATATATTGCGCAAAAACAGGTGAAAAAACTAGTGTATAAGCCCGGGAGAATACTAATGACGTAGAATGTGTGGTTTTACCTGTTCCCCTAATGGGACTAGTCTAAATAGTTAGCAGACATACTTCATACCTCTACTCATTACTGTCACACGTTATTACTTATCGTGGCTTATATTTTCGATCATATGTTGCCTGAGGCCAATATAACCTTAAATGACATCACATGCTTGCAGAGTCAGCACGCTAAACACGAATAGTTAACTGTTCTTCTCACCAAAACGCGCTGTGGATTTTGTGTAGTCTTCAATTACCACTAAATGTGTCATCAGATACATTATTATGCTAATCAATATATCTGTATCCCAATAATATTTATGTATAAATAATAATCACATATTATATTTTACCGCGACATAATCTTTCCTCCATGCAATTATTTCAGTAAAACATTTTATTTATCTCCAAGAGTTTGTTTCTCTTAATGACAGCTGAAATATACATTTCTATGTCGGGATATATTTCTTTTTATTTCATTAAAACTATAATATATTTGAAAATTGTAAAATCTCCCAAAAACTCGAATATTCTTGAGAGTTTAGATAAATCAAACAACATGCCTTAGGTTTGGAATGCTGCCATTAATCAGAGCATTTGCATACATCCCCAGTCTTTGTCTTTGGGAAGACACCCAGCTTAGACACTGCCATATTACAGTATCTTCGCATGTACGTTCTAGACGAAAACATACAAAAAACATTCTATCAGCAGTAGTTGGTTATCTCTGGACAGATCATGTTGATAAATGCTGTCTCATTAATCATAATCCAGATACATATTTATTTATTCTGCTTTAGTATCCAATCAAGATGGAGCTACGTTTTTTTCGGTATTGCCCTTATGTAAAAAATCCGGATTTCTTTTCGGCTAATGCTATCCCGTCATGCATCTGATCTGGGCTCAGGGTTTTCACTGTTCTGTACTAACGTAAGGGATTCTGGGTAGTTTGCATAGCGCTTACTGTGGTAATGGATGCCAAGATAAAAGCAAAGGCGTATAAACTTCTCAAGGAAGCTGAAAGTGTTAGAGTGACTTGACACTCGTAAGAGGAGGGTAATCTGTACACAGATGTTCCCTCATTGTCTACCTAACAGTAGGCATATATCAGTCACGGTGTATACCTAAAACCCGACAAGCTCAGCCCTTCAGGCGAAATAGTGATGGGACGACCTTCAAACTGACAGTCCAATTTCTGCAAATATTTCCCAGTGTAGATGAAAGGAACTACATTTATCCAGACATAATTTTCCTCTTTTCTCGAAGTTTATCGTTAAGACATTGTTTTGAATTTCCCTTCAAACCGTAATCTCGATGTAACTAGAGCAGGTTTTATCCACGCTAAGCAATTTCAGGTCCCAAATATTACAAACCGATATAGCTTTAAACTGTGAACGATCTTAACTCGAATATCGCGGATTGTGATTCAGTTTCGCGAGAAAACATTTTGTCCAGGGATTCTGTATAATAACTTGTATACTGCATGTATGTCCAGTTACAGATTTGTGCGCTATCCCCTCTGTCATTTGCAAGATAGTTCAAAAGCGACGTCCACTCTGGAAACAGCCATTTTACACTTGGTTAAGATTGGATGGTATTATTTCCATGAACATCATTTCAGTTATCTATTCCTATGTGTAGACGAGGCTCTGAATGGCAGCATTAGATCTGCTCTACCCCCGCCCCTCCCCATCCCTTCCCTTCCTCGTCGTGATATAGCTGAAAAACAAAATGTTGAAAGCGGTGTTAAACCCTAATCACTCACTCTGAAAGTAGTAGTATATTGATAAAATACCATTACTTAGTCTCATTTGAACCAGATATTATAGAGGCATGGTGGGACCGGAGATAGTCACAGTCTCAAGTAATTCAGATATTATCACACCACCGTAGGACCGGAAGCTCCAGGAACAATCTAACTACTGTAGCAAATAAGGAATGGCTATCAGACACTAAACTGTTAAATACTGACAATTAGTTATTTAGGCTATAAGATATTCGTGAACTTTGATATAAAAGATAATTGAATTGAAACAGATAATGTTACCGCCTTACTGATACACTTGACATTATAAACTTGGAATTGTATATCTGTAGGCCTACCTTTTGACACTGTTTTTATATAACAAACTGAACGGGGAAAAAAATATATCGGCCCTGTGGCGAGTTGTTAAATCATCTTAAGCTACATCTGAAATTAATTAATTTTCTAATCGACCAGGGGGTAGTTTGATCAGTTAAAATTCATCCAGTCTGGTCATTATCTCTGAACTGTAATTGACGCTGATAATTAGACGTGTGAACGTTGCGTTTTGTTGGTGCCTTTCCTTTGGTCTCCCTGATTTCGATCTAAATAGCTTGAGTCCTATCTAAACCAAGAACTAAACACTTTATGGTCCTAAACATCTATGAAAAACGTACATGGGTGTTTTAATTCAATCAGTTTAATGATATTAAATGAATGTACATGTATAAACACATAACCTAAGTTATTGAAATAACAGGAATTGTATTCGCCTCTAATTCTATAGTTCACATGCAATCAATCTTAATTCCAGGCTATAGACTTAGCATTTTGTTCAGATTTAAACAAAATTGTAGTTTGAGCTGACAGACTAAAACTGTATCCAATATTCTTGATATCATTGACATTTCCTGTGAATCATATATTCCTCTCCTTAACAATATTAAAACTGGGCAACATACTCAGTCGATAATCAAATCTCGCTCATTCCTTGGTTGTGGTCAGGGAGACTTATATCCTTTTCCAAACTACGCATTCCCTATCTACCCCATGGTAAAATTGTATTCTGTAAAATATGTGTAAATGTATGTCCTTTGTGAGATACAAGCGTCTACTCCGTCATTCAATATTCAGCCGTCACCCATTAAAGAATGTCCGCGTCCATAACCCAAAGACCTTACTCGTATAATAGCATTAGCACCAAATTAAAAGAATAAATCATAGTAGTTTCCTGAAAGAGAGAAGCGATCAACAGTTTTCAATGATGACGGTGGACATAATGATGTTCCAACAAATATGGAAACGGTATCGTTGATCAGTATTCTTAATCCATATGATTTTTGTTGTAAAGTCGTTATCTAGAATATGATGTATCTCAGTCACGCTTTGATTGTGACTGTTCATATGAACACTTGAGGATCTTGTAATACATTGGTTCATACGGCCCCTTGCCCCTGGTTACGCAGAATTAGACACAAGTTACGAAACGTAACGCCCTAGATCTTGCACGTTACGCTCGTATTGGAAATGACGAGGAATTTTGGAGTTATTCGGCTCATTCACCGTTCTTTATTTACCCCAATGGTCCCTGACTATTCAGGATAGTCGCACTATTTTCATGAGTACAGCTTATGATCCGTTCCTCACAATTTGTAGTATATAATATATTAAATAAATGTTACCCGACTCGCTGAGTTGTTGCAAACTACATATCATGATCCACTGAAATGAACAGAAATTCCTCACTCCAATTTAACATAACGTTTTGATTGAGAGTTACCAATGTTTTGTAATGAAGAAATAAACCGTAGCCAGTTTGATCGAAATCTCGCTAACACGATGGACCCAATTCTGAGAATGCTTATGCGCTCTCCTTTAGGCTACACAGAAATCAGATCAACCAGTCGACGTCAGTACATTACTTCACCCGTTTTCTTCCAATCTTACAAATAACCACCCATGTTCTATTTTTTTTACCTGTTCAGCGAATTCCCAAATTCAATTATATGAAAAGGTAATCACGCTCTCAACATTTATGATTGATGACCTCTGTCAATGCACGTACTGGTCAAGAACTTCCTGTGACCAACCTGAGCAGCATGGAGAGAAATGTAGGCCACAGTATTTTGGAGTGATCTCTTCTGATTTTTCGTTTTCTAAGGCACATCTCAGTTAAAATGACCCTAAATATTTTATGCTTTCTCATGGCTCAACTGAAAGTCTTATTGAGCAAGTTAGGCATTAAATTGACACCAGTCTCACGCGAAGTTTCTGTTCTCTCCAGTTTCTCATTCCTCGTTTATTAATCTGCTTCCAACTCAACACATGTATGAATATATGTTCGCTTTAGGTTTGACCGAACGTGAAGTTTGACGACCGTGAGAAGTTTCACTCGCTTTCGTACTATTTATATTTTAACCGATATAAAATTTATATCATAATAAGCCTCTTTGTGTTCTTGATTGACATGTTTTGTGATAATGGCTAGATTTGTAAAAAAAAAAATATCAGAAAATAAACGTTTTTCCTATTTTTGAGAACACCATTTAAAGTTTCGTATATATGAGATGACCTTGATCAGAGATATTGCTCACCGGTATCGTATATATGCCATGACCTTGATCAGAGATATTGCTCACCGGTATCGTATATATGAGATGACCTTGATCAGAGATATTGCTCACCGGTATCGTATATATGAGATGACCTTGATCAGAGATATTGCTCACCGGTATCGTATATATGACATGACCTTGATCAGAGATATTGCTCACCGGTATCGTATATATGACATGACCTTGATCAGAGATATTGCTCACCGGTATCGTATATATGCCATGACCTTGATCAGAGATATTGCTCACCGGTATCGTATATATGAGATGACCTTGATCAGAGATATTGCTCACCGGTATCGTATATATGACATGACCTTGATCAGAGATATTGCTCACCGGTATCGTATATATGAGATGACCTTGATCAGAGATATTGCTCACCGGTATCGTATATATGCCATGACCTTGATCAGAGATATTGCTCACCGGTATCGTATATATGAGATGACCTTGATCAGAGATATTGCTCACCGGTATCGTATATATGACATGACCTTGATCAGAGATATTGCTCACCGGTATCGTATATATGACATGACCTTGATCAGAGATATTGCTCACCGGTATCGTATATATGCCATGACCTTGATCAGAGATATTGCTCACCGGTATCGTATATATGAGATGACCTTGATCAGAGATATTGCTCACCGGTATCGTATATATGAGATGACCTTGATCAGAGATATTGCTCACCGGTATCGTATATATGCCATGACCTTGATCAGAGATATTGCTCACCGGTATCGTATATATGAGATGACCTTGATCAGAGATATTGCTCACCGGTATCGTATATATGAGATGACCTTGATCAGAGATATTGCTCACCGGTATCGTATATATGAGATGACCTTGATCAGAGATATTGCTCACCGGTATCGTATATATGACATGACCTTGATCAGAGATATTGCTCACCGGTATCGTATATATGACATGACCTTGATCAGAGATAGATATTGCTCACCGGTATCGTATATATGACATGACCTTGATCAGAGATATTGCTCACCGGTATCGTATATATGAGATGACCTTGATCAGAGATATTGCTCACCGGTATCGTATATATGAGATGACCTTGATCAGAGATATTGCTCACCGGTATCGTATATATGAGATGACCTTGATCAGAGATATTGCTCACCGGTATCGTATATATGACATGACCTTGATCAGAGATATTGCTCACCGGTATCGTATATATGACATGACCTTGATCAGAGATATTGCTCACCGGTATCGTATATATGACATGACCTTGATCAGAGATATTGCTCACCGGTATCGTATATATGAGATGACCTTGATCAGAGATATTGCTCACCGGTACCATTATTTAGTACATAGACCAAGACGTACTTTACAACAAAATGCATTTCGTTCAAATATCGTATGATTTCTTTGCAGGTCTGAAACTCCTGGAGGTTCTCAACCAGCTCCGGTAAGTTAAAACATGAAATCCGTCACGTCTTATTGGTAAATAAATACAGGCCTAAGGCCATCCAGCCCTGGGTAGACAAACTGCTTCCCAAACACGCACAATCATATCAATATTCTCGGGGTGATCATATTCAGCAAAAAGTAAATCTCTTATTGAGTTATGGTCATTTATGGGGCAGTTTTATTACGTGCTACTGTCTTCACCTTTTTGTGCTACATTGCATCGTCTTACAGGTATATATGTAATTTTAGGGTCTTTTTCGCAAACCACTGGGTCGAAGATCCGACTCTGGTGGAATCAACCAAACGACTAATCATCGTCTAGAAGCAAATATAAGTAACCTAATCGCTTAATAATACCCCCAGACATTATTACGGCGTTGGACTTTGGTGTTTTCACAACAATAATATCGTTGGTTCATAGTCACTCTTCAGGAATGACGTTTACTGGTGTGCGCTGAGTCGAGGAGCTCATAAAACACGTCTGGGTTACGTCTAGATATGATCATTCCTCAGTTCATATATTATTACATAACTATAACCCATCCTATGGACGATTGGGGAGCAGATGCGGACATATGCACTGCTTAGTGTAAGCATATGTGGGAGCGTTTATTTTCTCGTCAAGAAATCACTTTCCAGTCGCTATCCATTTTCAAATATTTTTCAAATATCATTTTCTTATGTTATAAATGTTAACTTCAACCAGAATGTAAATGGTTGAAAATGATTGGTTGAGTACTGCGGCATTCAGAATATTTACATTTCAGCAATCTGCTTCAAGAAATTATCTACCGTGCTACATTTACATATTTTAGAGAACCCTACCTTCAAGACGCTCTTCTCGTCACCCAGCTATCTCCTCGGAACTCATCAAAGACCCCTTTCAATACAACAGATAGATTTACACATGTTACGCTCTTATCCATATTATGTTCTCAGACCCCAGTGGACGTAAATGCCTTCTTCAAATTTTCTTTGAGCTTGAATCAATTGCCCCGATTCAATCGCTCTCCTGTCTATGTTTCACGGCCTTCCTGAAAAAGTTAAGTAGTCTCCCCACCAAAATTGTGATAGTTAAATAGACTCACATTTGTTATAGTAGGTACATGTAGATTTCTTCTTCCTGGTCCCCCACTGGGACTTTGGGTCTAAGTCAGTTTACACAACACAGACTTTCCGACCAAAAAAAGGTTCCCTCCCCACCATCGGGCGCCATATGCTCTTCTAGATTTTACATTCTAGTAGGTTACCAGTAGCAACAGCGCTAATAGTGTCCTGACGTGGTTTCAGGCCATTTCGACCAACACTGTGGCCGTACCGGTCGGACAAACAGACCAACACTGTGGCCGTACCGATCGGACAAACAGACCAACACTGTGACCGTACCGGTCGGACAAACAGACCAACACTGTGGCCGTACCAGTCGGACAAACAGACCAACACTGTGGCCGTACCGGTCGGACAAACAGACCAACACTGTGGCCGTACCGGTCGGACAAACCGACCAACACTGTGGCCCTACCGGTCGGACAAACAGACCAACACGGTGGCCGTACCGGTCGGACAAACAGAAATGGTTCCCAAAATTATAGATTCGGATCCTCTTTTCGTGACGAAACTGTGTTACACTAAAGGTGAATTAGGTGTCGAACTGTCAGTGGATGGGATCAGCCCACACAACATGGACCCCACCATCATTTCACCTTCATGCTGCAGAGCATACTTGTTCTGAATGTTTGGAAGTTTGTCTCACGTAACATAACTCAGTGGGTTCAATTTGCGGTTATAATGGCAACATATTATAGCTTAGAAAATGATAGGTTAGCTAAGACTACAAAGTTGCACGCGATGTACCGAGGACCGAAGAAAGGACAACTGGGCGTCATATAAGAATGTTAGGCAATGGTTTTATGTGTCTCTGAATGTTATAGCAAAGTATTACAACTATTTTGACCGGGAAGATTTCCCAGAAACTTTGTTTTTAGCAGATCATGTTATAACAAAACCGAATTGCTTCGCAAACTTGGTATCTGAAAAGTGGGAGCGATAGATCCCAAACCTACTTGAATATCAGCTATTATTCAAATAGAACGGACGTACAATATGTGCGTACATAATAATGCCGACAATACCAGTATGTCTATATATAACGAAGACATTCAAGCGTCTTCATATGGTTGTATAGTTTCTTCTACTTTGAAATGTTGATACAGATATACCACATGTAACAATTCATTTTAGATTGAACTGTTCACTGATTTTCGTCTTTGAAATGATGTTATCCTTGATAGTTACAAGCGTCTAGTCCGTCATTCATAATTCAGCCGTCGTCCATTAAAGAATATCCGCGTCCATAATCCAAAGACCTATTCTATATTCCATATAACAGTATTAGCACCAAATTCAAAAAGACAATCATAGTATACAAAACATAAGCTGGTTTCCTGCAAGAGAGAAGTGGTCAACAGTTTACAGTGATGCCGACAAGATATCATGATGTTCCAAAAATATAAAATCCATATCGCTGATCAGTATTCTTAATCCATAATAATCGTTGTAAAGTCGTCATCTAGAGAATGATGTATCTCAGTCACGCTTTGATTGCGACTGTTTATATGAGCACCATGAGAACCTTGAAGTACATGGGTTCATACGGCCCCTAGCCCCGGGTTAAGCGGAATTAAACACAAGTAACGTAACGACATATATCTTGCACGCTACGTTCGTATTTTGCTATCAGCTTGCGATATGTATCGCCAAATTTGAGAAACTTTGAGTGGAGGCGCTTGGTGGAATAGCCCTGTTTTATAATTTTCTGCAACAATGTTTTGTGACGTTGATTAAAATCGTCACATTTAACACCGGATCTAGCAAATACTACCAGGCGAGATATGTATACGCCATATGCAGGTCCCACTGGAATATTACTGTCCAGAAAGGGATAGTTTACGATGTCGAAATTTTAATCATCTCTTTTGTCATAAAGTCGACGAGAGAGAATGCCCGCTTCATTTTATAGAGATATAGATCTAAATATGATGTGCCTGTAGGGCTATCTGTAATTTCCTTCAAATCCAGTGAAGGTGGATATATATCCTTCACAGCGTCATTTATATGGCGATTATCCACAGCGAGAAGATCGTCTATATAGCGTTTGGTTAGGACCTATGCTGAAAGTGCCTCCTTTGGGTAAAACCTGACACATATTGTGTAAACATGCCGTGAAGTATAGCGATATACATAAGGAGAATTCCTAGCGAGTCAAGACGTCTAGCATATTACTGAAGTCCACGATCTCCAAATTGCTTCTCACAATGTCGTCTTGGTTCTAGTCGATCTCGGCTTACTGGATACCAACTATGGTCATACCCCCACCCTTTGATCAAATATAACTTCACTAAAATTTTATGTATGGAATCACGTTAAGCATTAGGTATAACACCTTCCAATTAAGCGGCATGAACTATTGACAAAACTGGTGGTATCTTGTTGCAGTACCCAGTGCGTGGTGTTGCATAAATTAGATCTTTGACCAACTTCTCATCGCGCGGACTTCTCATCACTGCCACGGATCGTACCAGCCTGTAAAAACATTCACCGGAGACTTCATAACGTAGTCTTCACTTCTAGTGTTATTGACCTTAAATATTTACCTAAACCATCAGACAGAAGTATTTCATCGATAAATCTTACCGGACTATGGGTTTATTTGATGTCCACACACGACTGTGACACTTGCTCTAGTTTTGTTATTACGTTCGCCTTCACCTTTCTTTGCAGGTGTGTTGTATATATAATATATACAAGTGAAAATTTACTGCCGTTGACGAACATACTTTGCTGAGATTTGAAATCTCTTTCATTCTATAAACGATCACAATTAGTTATTATCAAATAACATACAACCTGGCGGTACTTTCTTCCTTGCGTTGTCATATCATCAAGTTCTTGAAATGGGAAATAAAGCACAGAACCTCTACGTTGGTTCTTCTCGCGTCATAGATGATTCATATGCAACTATTCAGCCATGCATGTGTATACGTGTATGGTGAAGTAGTCGGAGGCTGTCAGTGGGTTTGGGCGTGGAGTGGTAGTCAGTGGATGTGGGGATGGAGTGCTGGTCAGAAAATGTAGAGATGGATTGGTGGAGTGGTGGTCAGTGGATGCAGGGATGGAGTGTTGGTCAGTGGATGTGGGGATGGAGTGGTGAAGTGGTGGTATGTGGATGCAGGGATGAAGTCGTGAAGTGGTGGTCAGTGGATGCAGAGATGGGGATCAGTGGAAGTAGGAAATGGAGTCATGGGGTCGTTGTCAGTGGATGTAGGGAGGGAGTGGCGAGGGTCAGTGGATGTAATGTTGGATCGATGCGGGGGTGTGGTTGGTGATAGGCAGTGGATGTAGGGATGGGGCGGTGGGGTGGTAGTCAATGGGCGTAGGGATTGAGTGGTGGGGTGATGGTCAGTGGATGTAGGGATGGAGTGCTGGGGTGGTAGTCATTGAACATGGAGTGCTCGGCACGCTTTTATTTACATTCTCGGTGAATGTGGAGTATTGTAGAAAATTCACCCGCCATGGCACTACTATCAAAGTCATAAAAGGAGCAAACATGTTTAGTTAGTTCGGGAACTAAATCCCTCGACACTCCGCTTTTTCTTGTTCTTAAGTCACAAAGTCCAAACATATCCACCTAAACTGTCCATTTCAAACACTTCAACTAGTTTACAATCCACTACAGTTGGAAGAAGGGGAACGTCTCTCTGTCTCGTTTTGAGCGACGTGGGTAGTATCTTGGTAAGTTGACGGAAATCGTGTAGACTAGAATGCTTAGACTGCAATTAATACTAGCATTGTCGAAAGTATGACGATATTAGCGTAGAGATAGACACAGGGTGATCTACCCTATTATTTGGCTTCAGCTCCCGTTGACCTCATTGTCGGTATAATGGAGAATGGAAGAGCTCTTCTGGACTTTATGCTAGCCCCAAATCCCGACGCTCTGTCGGGAATTGTCTAGTTTGATTATACTATTAAATGGTGATGGAACTAGACTCGAATTTCAAACAAAAAGAAAGAAGATGAATGGAAAGCAAATTGAATGAACGAATTATCGTTTACATCAGACTCTGACTTGTCTGATCATATTGGTATGTAGTGGTGTTGAGCATTGAATTGGTAAGCACTACTGTAAATGTCTGCAATTAGACCTCTGCTGGTTTATTCTGCAACAGGAATAACAATTGTGCTTATGGTTTGTAGAAAAACGTGAACCTTCTGTCTGTTCGGGTAGTCACATGTCGTGACTCTTGAATGGGCGCCATCTTGGACGTGTTCAGATGAAGTGTTAGCCCGCGCCAGTTCCACTACAGGATAAGGATGGGACACAAGTGATACTCGATGTGTTGTCGTTAATATTGACCTTGTCTTCTTCTCCTGCCCGTCTGAGATCAGATCTGAAGATTTCATGAGAGAAGTCATAAAACGAGGACTACCAAACACTCTTAATATTGTTAAACACTTCGGAGTTTTCGATAATAAATGTGTGTGGTATATTGCGGGGCGTCAATAATAGCGCCACCTATCGGGGTTATCTGAGGTCAGATTGACGAAGGGGATCGGGTTTCCTGTGTCGGGTGATCCTGGCACTGCTCGCATACCTAACACTATTGGCAATCTTACCTGTCCATACTGGCGCTCTTAAGTCTATTCTATTCTTCTTAATCAGAATTAACCAGGTCAATCTACTACTTAAATATTGTGCCGAAAACGTAAGGTCAATTTTGAGCTGTGCAAGTTTAGTCCAGCAGAAAGAGAGACATATTGGACTTGGGGGACCTTTGAAGTCCACCGAACTCGTCTCACCAAAGGTGGCAGTAATATTTATACTCGGCATGATTCACCGGAACATTGTGTACTTTAATAAGGCTTATACAAATTACTTGTTATTTCCTGGAGACCTTTCACCTGTCTAACCTTCTGCAATGGTAAAAAATCCCGAGCTGATCTCATCTAATTGGTCTAGGTTGGTGGCTGTCAGAAAGCCAATTCTTACCACAATGTGTGGTCTCTTGATTCTAGCTTCTCAATATCACGGAACAACTTAAATTACACATTGTTAGTTTTGAGCAAACGTCATATTTACGTATTTACCCTGTGGTATTTCAACCATGTCATTATCTGTGGAATGTCTCAGAACTTCGAATACCCCATAGCAAGTACCACAGAAGGTCCATGCCAGGCTGGAATACCTCTACATTGGACAGTATTGGTAGTTCAGCGAATGTGTTGTATGTTAAACGATATATTATAATGGGGACAGTAGCGGACTCTTGAGTTTTAGAACATTAAATTTCGATACTAAATTGGTTAGAGTTCCCCGTGTTTAATCTGAGATGATCATCGCCCCCTTCTGGATGATACGGTTAAAAGTTATATTCGCTTCAGAGAAGATATTTAGATAAGAAATAGAGAGTCACTATGTATGCATTGTCTTCTCGTCAACACTAGATTGTACTGGTGAGAGTGAAAAATGCTTCCTGAGATATTTGTTTAGCTTAGGAACATGATTGTCCACATAGCTTTCTCCCTGCATTTGCATTATCCGGAAATCCGGTTCAAATATTATGGTACTATATCAACTCGGCCATATCCCATATCCGTTGACCTATGAATGTGGCTTATCTTAGTTTCCAGGTAAAATCTAGATCAAAGTACAAAATATAAACTATCAAAATATGTTACCTATCACCGAGGCCTGAGGAAATATATGACCTCTGAATCGATAACATAAGGTGTAAAATCATTGACCTTAGCTGGAAGAAAACGATTATTCTTAAACATCGTATATCATTTAAGCACTCCTCAGTGATGTAAAGTCAATAGTCTCTCCTAATGTATAAACGAGAACAGTAGAACAAGCCAAAGGTCAAATGCTGTGTCAAGTTTTTTTACCCAGGTTCGTCTAATCTTTATTCTAGATAAACGCAACATTTAAGAAACAAAACTGAAGGATTATGCTGATGTCACACCCGTCGATCCTCTCGTAGTCCGTATTTTTTTTTATCCAAAGATGTGGATACTGTGTATAACGGTTCTGGTATATCTGAACATTTCGCTTGAGATTGAATTCAGTTCACAGCCTGGAAGAGGTGCAACTGTTATAACTCTCATATCAACTTCTCAAGACACATCTAGACGTCGTAAGATCTATCACCGAACATTTATAGCCTTATCGTGCTTATGTCCAAGTTGAAACATTATTATAAGAGAAAAGTATACATTTACCTATCTCTACCTCCGATAAGTCAGGCAACCATAATCTAGGCTCCAAGATGGCAGTCAATAGCATTTGAGATGGCGCATTATTGGTCCGTTGAATACGAACATCTGTATGGTCACTCCCGTTGTAAGAAAACCCGGGAGGTTGACCACACGGACAGATGATTGATGTGGTCAACATTGACCTTTCTCTCCGGTCTTTACTGCGTTTAGTTAGACCATTAAAGTTCGACCCGTGGGCATTTTCTATTTCGCGTGGGAGTGCCATTAGAATCAATCGTTTGTAAAAGGGACAGGGGAACCAGTTGGCGCCATGAAAAATGATCTTTATTTTTTCGATTCACGTTACAATGCAACAGTACGTCATTTACTGGTCAACTATGTGTTGTGAGGACAGGTGTCATACTGTACTGTCCCTATACTCCCCCTCAAGGGTCCATTATGGTAGTAAACAGAGGAAGAGTGGGTGACAAACTAAAGTAGGCGGTTTGGTACACAATCTCCAAAATAATGTTTATCCTCCTAGTAAATGTGTTTATTTACTCCTAGTCTTGGACCAGTTCATCCCTCCACCTAATATGTATTAAATTAATAGTATTCTGTTCCAGAGTACGTATATACATCAAATCCTCACACAGAAGAGCTCTCATGTTCTGGTCAGAAGGCTTAGTCTGGTCAAATCCCCAGATGTGTCTCGTTTTGCGTTACTTTGAAGCTGACACGAGCATATGCTGTTGGCGGCCATATATAGTGGTTTCTAGATCCCTGTAGCAACAGGTGAGCAGAATATCTGCAAAATTGAATTTAAAACAAGTTTCCCACCGAGGGAACAAGTGTAAACAACTGACAACTGGGGCTGAGAGAATTACTCCGGAATTTTAAGTTTCCCAAAAGATTTCTGCAGAGATTTCCCAGCTTATATGGAATATCAACAAGCTTATTGACGCCATTGTTTCTTTTTGCTGCAGATATGAGTAAAGCATTCATGTGCTCTGAGCACCAATTGATCTCTTCTTCAGCGGAATGTTGCGCCGTTGTTAAATAAGGATGAAACTGTACACGTACCATACAGGCCAACACATTACAACCAGATGGGGAGGATATTAATTAATCCACCCTAAATATAGATAAACACGTCGACAGTTTTTGTTCTGGTGACTTTAAAAAGGCATATCCCAGTACATATCTGTAGTTCAGAAACAGATATTAGTGGCTCGTTTGAGCTAGAAGTTAGAAACCTAATTCATATAGTCTGAGTAACCGTATAGTTCTAAATTATTGGAACTTCAGAATAATCAACGCCGATTTTGTCTGAGACACTTACAGCTGGCATTATTGGCCAGTGAATTTATCTCACGGTCCCTCCAAATCAACAAGATTCAATGTGAATTTCAGTTTTACTCCGATGCTCTTCACTTCCTTGCTTCGTACAAGGAGAGTATAGTTCCTATATAGCGTGAAGCTTTGGTATTTTAGTATACTCTATTTTTTTGTAATCAGGCACTAGGTCAGTGACTTATTCTAACAAACAAGTACTAAATTGTTGTTTTATAGATTAGGGACAATTACACAGATATTTAATATATAGGCTAGACTACGGTGGCTTGTTAGGGCCATGCATTGATCTTTCCAATTTTCTGCCTTCCTCTAATTTTCAAGATTTCACTTTCGCATTTGCTCTCTTTTCTTGTCATCCTCTTAGATTCATTTTCGACTTTTCAAAATTTGTCTCTGATTTTTTTATTCATTCTCAAGAAACTGCAATCATTTCCTTACGAAAACCCTGGAAATTCAGTTTCAAGAGACAAGAACAATTCAAACGACCACATGAAAACACTGGAAAATAGCGAAAACCTCGAAAATTGCGTGAAACATCAAAAATAGCAAAAAACACAGAAAATAATTTCCACCTCGGTGGTAATAATTTCCACCGCGGTGGAAATAATACCACCGTGGTGGAAATAATATCCACCGTGGTGAAAATAATTTCCACCGCGGTGGTAATAATATCTACCGCGGTGGAAATTATATCCTAATACCCTAATACCGCGGTGGATATTATTACCACCGCGGTTGAAATTATTTTAACCGCGGTGGAAATTATTACCACCACGGTGGAAATTATTTTAACCGCGGTGGAAATTATTACCACCGCGGCGGAAATTATTACCACCTCGGCGGATATTATTACCACCGCGGTGGATATTATTACCACCGCGGTGGATATTATTACCACCGCGGTGGAAATTATTTTCACCGCGGTGGAAATTATTTTCACCGCGGTGGAAATTACACGGCATTTTCTGTGTTTTTTGCTATTTCTGATGTTTCACGCAATTTTCGAGGTTTTCGCTAATTTCCAGTGTTTTCATGTGGTCGTTTGACTTGTTCTTGTCAAATGAATTTCCAGCGTTTTTGTATGGAAATGGTTGCAGTTTCTTGAAGAGGATGACAAGAAAAGAGAGAAAATGCGAAAGTGAAATCTTGAAAATTAGAGAAAGGCAGTAAATTGGAAAGATCAATGCATGGCCCTAACAAGCCACCGTACTAGACTGATTAAGGCATTCAGATTGATAACAGATTATTTATCAGTATCGATGGAGATTAATTTCCCTGTATATTGATGCAGATCGATAGTATTGTTTTATTCATAATTTTTTGAACGATTGTTTTTATACGCATACCTTTAATCAATGTCTGAAAGCGGCGACACGCGCATTAATCAAATCGACTTTCACCGATCGGCGTTAGTGGTTTTGTCTGTGGCGATGCGATAAATCCCACATACCGCGGAGATATCACATAACTGTTAAACACCACATTAAGTCGACATATGTTCTCATTAATTATGTTAAAAATAGGAAATATTAATTACCTGACCTGAAAATATACGTGAGATGGAAACTAAATTTGGAAGGTGCAGTTTTACTATGGGAGTATCCACACTGTTCATACGGTTTATATACATATACTATAGTATAGTATACTGTGGAGTTGAAGCGGTTATTACGGTCTTACCTGTCTGATTACTGTAGTAACGGGTTCAGTGTTAATATTCACGGATCGCAAGTTCACCCTTGCTGGTTTACCTGGTTTGCGAGTACTTCCATATCATACACCAAGTTGCATTGAGTTGTCTAGCGGCCCAGGCAATTCTGGTGAGTTGACTTATGGTCTTGTAAGATATATATCCATTATGATTTTTGACGATCATCTCCTGTATTGCTTATTGTAACGTGTATTTACCGAATCCGCCATCCACCCCACCACTCCACCCCACAAAACGACTCATATATATAGACAACCTACACCAGTGACAAACACAAAAATATATACCAACACTACATGTAAGATATAATGGGGAATTACCGATGGCTATGCGTCATACCGATGGCTATGCGTCATTGGTAGGAGGGAGCATTTGTAGGGCGGTGTGGGGGAACGGGTTGCACGGCATACTCTGTATGACCTGTGCCCATTGTAATACGATGGAGTGCCCAATCAAACCAACCAACCAACCATGATGAGGATTGGCATACCCTATACCAGTTACATTTCGAGAACCCTCATCATCAAGACCACAGATGTTATATATAACCTTGGATGTCAAGTATGACAAATTGTTCGACGTTTCTACGAAATTGAGTTTAAAATAACATTCAAATCAATACCGCTAGTATCTCTTTACTCATGGCATAATTCTAATCACATATAACCTCATGTATAATTCTTCGAAACTCTCGAGTGGTCACAAGTGGGAACCGTATAGTCTTACTTTACTTCAGTACTTGGGCTGGGGTCAAGGTGTTCGGAGTCCTGGTCATTACCGCCGTACGAAGCACACCCCTAGGGGCATTTCTGCCCTCTCGCTGACATTTGTATTTGTTGGTATAATTTGGCCATAACTTTTATGTAGATGGATTTTCTATCTTTGAGTTAAACTAGGTCACTGAACGGTTTACGAAGGACAACTCGAGAATTTCATCTGTACATTTTTAGTCAGGTGTGACTGTTAACGACACCTGTGAGATTATTGATCAGGAAGCCATTTTTACAGTGAAAATGGTACCGGGGTCTACTATATATCTAGCGAGTGATATAAATGCTTATTTCCAGCTCTGTGTGCAGTCTTTGCTGACAAATAGTATCACTGGTGATTTTACAGGAAATTTGAAGACCGGGACCCCGATCTTACCGTTCAATTATACGTGTTCGACTCGCACAAGGCAGACGACGATGAACAGTTACCTGGACCTAAAGGCCTCGACCTAAGCAGTCCATTGGACGTCTTCACCGCAGTCTACAAACAGGTAACGACCGAAAAGCCTTATATACCATCATTTTCTACATTTCTATGAGATTATGTCTTGAAGACATCTTATCTTCATTGCATGCTTTCATCATTATATGTGTAAATATTTAAATCATACCGCTAGTATACCCATTCCAAAACTACTCCACCATCACATGCACTTGATTCACTGACAAAACTGAAATTACATTATAAGAAATACTTCAATACTATTATCAATATGTTACTGGAATTATATGAATATTTAACTGTTAGCATTAAGGAATGGTAGTAGCTAGTGTTAGCCTGTCATTGCGATAATATTCTAACTAAATATTACATCATATACATTCTTCAAGTTAAAGTACTGGTGCAGATAATAGGCAGTAACAAGATGCCCTCCGGATAAAATGAAAGAAATGTGACATAGATTGAAAAATAGAAAAAACCCCAGTAGTTTCTACATGTAGATTGGAATAACTGGTTTATTTGAGTGTTTGATCTGTTAGTATCGTAGTAAAACTTGGATAGCTAAAAGGAAAGACACACCTGTGTAAATGCCTTGGCTATGATTAATTGCTCCTTCACAGTAATAACGATCAATGTCATAATTACCTTATGTATCCAGCGATATCTTGGGATACGAGAAGTAACTGAGCATGTTTAATCAACATATTATTATTATTATTATTATTAATTTATTAACGATTACACGATAGACACGTTAAAGAGTGGACCTGTTTTCAGAAACCATCACCACATAAAGCGGCGCTGTAAATAGAAAGTGTAGTAATTCCTAGGTCAGCCAGTGCATAAATAATCATAATAGTTTAAGGGGTCACTGTAGCGGAATAAATTTGTGTTATCCTACTGATATGTAGATACTTTCCATCGCAGCTTCTGACACAATGCCAGTTATCTTTCGGTGTCTCTAATAGTACAGTACCGTCAAGCTAGGGAGTACCGAGGCACAGCATGTGTTCTGAAGTTTTAATGGGGTACGGAGGCACAGCATGTGTTCTGAAGCTGTAAGGGGGTACCGAGGCACAGCATGTGCTCTGAAGCTGTAAGGGGTACCGAGGCACAGCATGTGTTCTGAAGCTGTAAGGGGTACCGAGGCAAAGCATGTGTTCTGAAGCTGTAATGGGGTACCGATGTACAGCATGTGTTCTGAAGCTGTAAGGGGGTACCGAGGCACAGCTTGCATTCTGAAGCTGTGAGGGGTTACCGAAGCACAGCATGTGTTCTGAAGCTGTAAGGGGTACCGAGGCACAGCATGTGTTCTGAAGCTGTAAGGGGTACCGAGGCACAGCATGTGTTCTGAAGCTGTAAGGGGTACCGAGGCACAGCATGTGTTCTGAAGCTGTAAGGGGTACCGAGGCACAGCATGTGTTCTGAAGCTGTAAGGGGTACCGAAGCACAGCATGTGTTCTGGAGCTTTAAGGGGGTACCGAGGCACAGCATGTGTTCTGAAGCTGTAAGGGGTACCGAGGCACAGCATGTGTTCTGAAGCTGTAAGGGGGTACCGAGGCACAGCTTGCATTCTGAAGATGTGAGGGGGTACCGAGGCACAGCATGTGTTCTGAAACTGTAAGGGGTACCGAGGCACAGCATGTGTTCTGAAGCTGTAAGGGCTACCGAGGCACAGCATGTGTTCTGAAGCTGTAAGGGGCACCGATGTACAGCATGTGTTCTAAAGCTGTACAGGGGTACCGAGGCACAGCATGTGTTCTGAAGCTGTAAGGGGTACCGAGGCACAGCATGCGTTCTGATGTTGTAAGGGTACCGAGGCACAGTATGTGTTCTGAAGCTGTAAGGGGTACCGAAGCACAGCGTGTGTTCTAAAGCTGTAAGGGGTACCGAGGCACAGCATGTGTTCTAAAGCTAATAGGCGTTATCGAGGCACACGAGATTTAACATCAAGTCTGTACCTATACCTTTACAAGAATGATGGGCTTTCTATCATGTCGACTCCGCGATAAGAGAGACAATTATAATTTTGTCATAGTTAACTACCCATTCCTGGATATCAATATCCCAGAAGGACCCGCATACCGCGTATACATATCTCGTTTGATAGCATTTGCTAGGTCATGTACAGACTGTGACGATTTAAACTTGTCAAACAGGACTAAACCAGCAATCACCCCAAGTTGAGGCGTTTACTCCATCAGATGCTCTCGGTGCTCATCCATTAACATCAGATGAGCCAGTTATTTGAGCTGATCTGTCATCACAGCTCCCGAGCTAGCATATCTAAGCACGCTTAAGCCAGTGCTAGGGGGCTGTGATTACTTCATAGTCTCCACATGAATAACCGAAATAAAAGCACGTCTGATATACTGTCTACTTCAGAGAATCATCTGTATCCTACAGTCTGAATGTGAGGTGCCGAGAGAAGCCTCCCTGTAGAGTATCGTTGGATTTTATTTGTCAGGCGTCGTCAACTTTTCCCACTTCTTGCATTTGTCTCCAATTCAAAGTTTATCAAATTCTTTGAAAACTATCGTACACTAACGACAAAATACGATTTTAGCTGGCTATATTTCTGGTGCTACGTTTCGTACCTTGTTTCTAATTCCGCTTGGCCCGAGGCTGGAAGCCGTTTGTATATCATGTGTTTTACATCTCCATGGTGTTCAAATGAACAGCCGCAGTTTGACCCGCGTCAAACCACTAGATAATGGTCAGTTTGACCCGCGTCAAACCACTAGATAATGGTCAGTTTGACCCGCGTCAAACCACTAGATAATGGTCAGTTTGACCCGCGTCAAACCACTAGATAATGGTCAGTTTGACCCGCGTCAAACCACTAGATAATGGTCAGTTTGACCCGCGTCAAACCACTAGATAATGGTCACTGAGATAATGGTCAGTTTGACCCGCGTCAAACCACTAGATAATGGTCAGTTTGACCCGCGTCAAACCACTAGATAATGGTCAGTTTGACCCGCGTCAAAACCACTAGATAATGGTCAGTTTGACCCGCGCGCCAAACCACTAGATAATGGTCAGTTTGACCTGCGTCAAACCACTCAGATAATGGTCAGTTTGACCCGCGTCAAACCACTAGATAATGGTCAGTTTGACCCGCGTCAAACCACTAGATAATGGTCAGTTTGACCCGCGTCAAACCACTAGATAATGGTCAGTTTGACCCGTCAAACCACTAGTTTGACCCGCGTCAAACCACTAGATAATGGTCAGTTTGACCCGCGTCAAACCACTAGATAATGGTCAGTTTGACCCGCGTCAAACCACTAGATAATGGTCAGTTTGACCCGCGTCAAACCACTAGATAATGGTCAGTTTGACCCGCGTCAAACCACTAGATAATGGTCAGTTTGACCCGCGTCAAACCACTAGATAATGGTCAGTTTGACCCGCGTCAAACCACTAGATAATGGTCAGTTTGACCCGCGTCAAACCACTAGATAATGGTCAGTTTGACCCGCGTCAAACCACTAGATAATGGTCAGTTTGACCCGCGTCAAACCACTAGATAATGGTCAGTTTGCCCCGCGTCAAACCACTAGATAATGGTCAGTTTGACCCGCGTCAAACCACTAGATAATGGTCAGTTTGACCCGCGTCAAACCACTAGATAATGGTCAGTTTGACCCGCGTCAAACCACTAGATAATGGTCAGTTTGACCCGCGTCAAACCACTAGATAATGGTCAGTTTGACCCGCGTCAAACCACTAGATAATGGTCAGTTTGACCCGCGTCAAACCACTAGATAATGGTCAGTTTGACCCGCGTCAAACCACTAGATAATGGTCAGTTTTTGATTAGATTCGATTTTCGCATACTATATTCTTCATAGTATAGCCGTATTTTATGCGATGCTGTTGTCTCATTCATTGTGGTTATTCCGCATAATTCATTGTAGGTTCGATTCCAGTAACCGATTACTGGCCACCATTCAGTGTAGGTTTCGGTAACCAGTGCAATTTCGCTTCACTGGTCATCATTCTATGAAAGTTCACTTTATAGGAAGCGAGATTTCAGTAACCAATACATAGGTTTACTGGCCACCATCCAATGTAGGTATACTTAGAAAATGCTATTCCATAGTTCACTATTGGTTAAATTCCATTCGATAATTCGAGTTAGCGTCCAATTTAATGCTTTACTCTGTTGGGTCTGAGATATATTGCTGATCGAATGTGACCCACTAGACACAGGTTAACTGATCAATTTGGAATTATGCGATGCTGTTGTCTCATTCATTGTGGTTATTCCGCATAATTCATTGTAGGTTCGATTCCAGTAACCGATTACTGGCCACCATTCAGTGTAGGTTTCGATAACCAGTGCAATTTCGCTTCACTGGTCATCATTCTATGAAAGTTCACTTTATAGGAAGCGAGATTTCAGTAACCAATACATAGGTTTACTGGCCACCATCCAATGTAGGTATACTTAGAAAATGCTATTCCATAGTTCACTATTGGTTAAATTCCATTCGATAATTCGAGTTAGCGTCCAATTTAATGCTTTACTCTGTTGGGTCTGAGATATATTGCTGATCGAATGTGACCCACTAGACACAGGTTAACTGATCAATTTGGAATGCTGTTCAATCTATATTAATATCACCAATTTATCTGGCGGATGGATGTATCGATAATGAAAATATTGTGTCATTAGCCGTCGACTCTGCATGCAAAGTCGCCTGCTAATGACGCAATTCCGACAGTAGTTGGCAACCTTACAACTGCTAATGAAACAATTAGTAGTTGCTACAATGGTCACTTGGAACCTAACTGAGGATAGATGGGCAAATGGGTTAATTCTCAAGGAATCTTGACCAGACAGCAACAGATAACGTAGTAGGAGCTCATACCGCTTACACGTTAGCTATGATACAGCCATGGGTCAGTTACAGGAATCGTTTTAGGTGGATATTTTAGTGTGTGGTCTTTCAAGAGGAACCGGGATCGCGTTCTCGTATTATCTCGTTCTTTGAAGCTGGGCTATACTAATTTGGCCGTGTTCGACTATATACACGCCATACACACGCACTTATGTGTTAAAGAATTGGCGCACACAGAAGGTGGTATTTATGTGTTCAGAGCATACATGTGATGAAAACCGGACTCAATATAAAGCTAATATTGGGCGATTCTCTTGAAATCAAATGTCCCGGTGAATTCACATCTTTATTCTTACAAAGTTTGTCGTTCAACCAGGACGACATAAAAGCCCCAGGCCATCGTTTATATTCTTCGGACTTACATCGTAAATATACGATGACTCATCGCTAAGTAGGTCAATACTTATCCTATATAAGAATAAATATGCATAGCGATGAGGTGCAATATGTTACCATCGATATACCTGTTGTTCCGCGGGACCTTTGATCCCATACACCGATATTTCCTTAAGACACGTGGCTTAGCTTATTAAATTCTTTTATTCAATTTGCTATGGCCCAGTGTTCGTCAGCTTTTTTTGCACATAAACAGTGATGGATTATAACTTTAAATAGAACATAGTACTTCAATTATTATCAGAGGCCTTTTTTCGTACGTGCATCTCTACTACTTCCCCATCAAAACTTATTATTATTGTTTCCCCCGATTAACTCAAGAAAATAATATTTTCCTCCGCTTAGTGACAGGGTATTTTCTGTGTATATATAGGTTGTTTCTGGATAAAACCATCTGCCGCATCACACATGGTAATACAAGTTTATGTGATTACGAGGAGAACTAATTTTCACTGATAAAATGAATACAGAATGGTTTAATCTCGGTGGCGGTTGTGTCCGACATTCCTTACCTAACCGCAATACCTCTTAACTGTCGGAATGGATAATCACAAGTGAGTTCACTATCAACCATCACCATGTTCATCAGAACGCTGTTCATATACCCTATAGGTAAACAGTAATGATTCAGAACACCTGCTGTGCCTCGGTACCCCCGGACAGCTGTGCCTCGGTACCCCCATACAGCTGTACCTCGGTACCCCCGTACAGCTGTGCCTCGGTACCCCCGTACACCTGTGCCTCGGTACCCCCGTACAACTGTGCCTCGGTACCCCCGTACAGCTGTGCCTCGGTACCCCCGTACAGCTGTGCATCGGTACCCCCGTACAGCTGTGCCTCAGTACCCCCGTACAGCTGTGCATCGGTACCCCCGTACAGCTGTGCCTCGGCACCCCCGTACAGCTGTGCCTCGGTACCTCCGTACAGCTGTGCCTCGGTACCTCCGTACAGCTGTGCCTCGGTACCCCCGTACAGCTGTGCCTCGGTACCCCCGTACAGCTGTGCCTCGGTACCCCCGTACAGCTGTGCCCCGGTACCCCCGTACAGCTGTGCCTCGATACCCCCGTACAGCTGTGCCTCGGTACCGCCGTACAGCTGTGCCTCGGTACCCCCGTACAGCTGTGCCTCGGTACCCCCGTACAGCTGTGCCTCGGTACCCCCGTACAGCTGTGCCTCGGTACCCCCGTACAGCTGTGCCTCGGTACCTCCGTACAGCTGTGCCTCGGTACCCCCGTACAGCTGTGCCTCGGTACCCCCGTACAGCTGTGCCTCGGTACCCCCGTACAGCTGTGCCTCGGTACCCCCGTACAGCTGTGCCTCGGTACCCTCGTACAGCTGTGCCTCGGTACCCCTGTACAGCTTCAGAATATCAAGCGTGATATCCGACATTCAGTATTCAGTCGTCCCCCATAACAATAATTCCGTGTCAATAATGGAAAGACCTATTTCGTATGAGTTAGCACCATTCCAAAGGTGTAGGAAAGAGAGAGAAGGGGCCAACAGTTTTCAGTGATGTCATCAAGACACCATTATGTTCTTTGAATAAAATCTTAATCATTGACCAGATTTCTTCATCGAAATGAATTGCAACGTCGTTTTCCAGAATATGTATATCAGTTACATATCTGTGAAAACATCCGGAATGCTTAGGTTTTCATTTTGATGCAACAAATCGCCTGATCCCAGATGATTCATCTGTTCACATCAAGATAATTTATACGGACACACTTCGAACTAGGGCGAAACAATTGACTCGGTGTAACGAAGATAATATGTTGTAGTTGCTTATCGGGTGTTAGGAGAAGAGTAGTATATAAGTACACTGGCAGAGTGTGAGAACACCACACACAGAAATAAAGGAAGAAAAACTAAAACTTCTTTAACTGAATCTCTCAGTATCTCAGATACACAGGTAGCTAGTAACACTTGTCCTTACTTATAATTATTTTGGTGGATACGCCTTCCACGTGAGAATAAATCTTCTTAGCTGTCATTTTGGAACATTCTTCTTTACAAATTAAAGAGAAAATGGCCTTGAAGGTCAACATGGCTCCACTGCGCATCTCCCCAATCTACTACACGTAGTCCCACACTTTTTACAGTCTTAACCTTTTTGTGTGGCATATAATTACTTTCGTATTTATTTTCTTCCGTACTGAAGACAACTGTGTAATTAAGTGAAATAGTGCCTAGATGTTAAACACAACAGTCTCAATTGAGTTCTGGTAGGGTTTCTTAGGTAGGGATCTCTTGCCTTCCCATGACATCGTGAGAACGCAATGAGCCGTGTGTCGCTCGTTGGTGAGAACTGTGCCGAGTCACGAATTAGGTGATGAAAACATCTACCCCAGCACATCTGACTGTAAATCTGGGAGTTAAACAGAGAGAGAGAGAGAGAGAGAGAGAGAGAGAGAGAGGGAGAGATGATAAGAGAAAATAAACATTTTTATCTTTGTTCCTTGAATTAGGAGTAAATGTCAGTTGACTCGCATTATGTCTATACACATAATAAAATATCTAAGATTGAGAAAACTTGATGTGATTTACGCTTTAATCATCCAATTCATGAACGTCTGGAATAAGCAATATCGAAAAAGCGAACCCGGTTTCATACCCTTCATTAATGTCTGAACTTGGACATCTGTAAAATATACTTATATTAATATAATTCCAGATCTCAAGTCGTGTTCGAAGTGTTTGTTCTTACTCAGGTGTTGACTAGGTCGTTGACGTAGCGATAGCAAACATGAAGCTTTTCTCACGAAATTGTGGTCCTCCCCCACCCCTCCCTTTTATTTCTGTAGGTGAACATTGAAGTACCTATAAATAAAAAAAAATCACACACATGGTTGGGAAGGCTTGCTTAATAGCCTACTTGAAGACGGCCTATGAAGCGTGCATTATGAGTACTCTTGGGCATATTGAAAAGCCTACCTTTAGGAACCACCATAACTATATCTTTCTGCTTAATTGATGTGGAAAGCCTTGAACGCCCTCTAATTTATACTGCACAGGATGTTTGTGAAGATTTGAATGCAATGGATCTAAAATATACAAGGGCGTTTTTCTCATATTATTGCAACAGAACATGTTCCTCATAACCATACCTTTCGTTTTAAATTACAATTTTAAAATCGAAATATATCAACATATCAAATATAGGTTTCATGCAGCACAATCACGAATACACAGAGAGTGTATGAACTTCAGATATGTTGGCAAAATCTTACTGGAGTTTGTAGTCTGACCGCTGGATACTTATCATTTACTTTTAAGCACTAAGATAATCGTGTATAAAGAACTCGAACCAGAATCAATAGATCATTTCGCTACTGTGAGGCATGAGCAGATATACTCAGCCATGAGCAGATATACTCAGCCATGAGCAGATATACTCAACCATGAACAGATATACTCAGCCATGAGCAGATATACTCAGCCATGAGCAGATATACTCAGCCATGAGCAGATATACTCTGCCATGAGCAGATATACTCAGCTGTTTCGTCGTTGCTAGGACCAATTCATTGCATAAGAAAGGCACTCATAGAAATCACAAGTCGATATTTATAGAGAGCAAACATTTTCTTTGGTAAGAAGCCTATCAGGTTAACGTTGATGCCGCTTTTTGTGTAAATCCCCAGATCGCATTAGCTTTTGATTAAAAAGTGGGTCAATGTATGTAAATTAAAAAAAAGGGGAAAAAACTAGGAAGCAAATTATACTCAACAATTCTCAGTCAGTGGAAGCGGGTGAATGGTCACTATATGCTTTATGTATATTGACACATATTTAACTGTACTGGGCAACCACCCATGGATACCAATGTCATACTCAGAAACCCAAAGGCCCACTATTAAGGCCCACTATTAAGGCCCACTATTTGCCTTTCAGTTATAGATATTATTATATATTATGAGTATATCGTATTCAGACCAGATTACGTATATGGGGAGCTTTCATGTAAATTCATTCTTTGACGGGACCAGAACCTCGCTCACGTGATATAGAATCCTGCCGCACTTCCTGGACTTTCACAGACTTATTGATTGATTTTGATTTTTCACTTGCAATATGAAAATACGGCAATCGTTATCGCTCTGTTCCACAGAGTCATTCAGTTATTTGCCATCATTAGTAATAATATTGATTTCCCCTGAATAAAAAAGTGCGGAGTTTATTGGTCACTTCTGGATCTACTGCTGCAGGATGAATTGAACTTTCGGAGGTATCATAGAACACACTGTGTCATGTGACTCGTCAGCAGAATTCTATGGCTATATCAGGGCTAACTTATCGTCCCCTTGTACTTTTTCTATCTTAGCTATGCTGATCGAACTAATTGCAGTAGCATTGTGTAGTAGCCGTATGGACTACGATGGGGCTAACTGTAATCCGCAAATGACCATGCTAAATCTGATACATGTGGGACCAATGTCTTAGATACGGTTATCTGTCACACGTGGAGCATATTGATTCTCAAACATAAATTGGGCAATCTCTATTAACGAAATTGATCGCTCGTTGATCATAAGTCGATCTGTGCTGTTTTCATCCGGTATTGTTCATTTAGTTGAAAACTACTCCGCGAAATACGGAGGAAAAGGAGCTCATGATTATAGAGAAAATGTGGGGGCGGTTTAAATGAGATTAACGGCGCATCTAACCGCAAATGCCATCCTATATGAATAATTATTTGTTCGCACAAATGTACAGCGGTGAATTATATACCGGGGTTTACAGATATTAAAAGGAACACAACATGACATACACTGACAGCATACGAATTTTGGATAACAAATCACAGACGACAGAGAAACATCGTTCAGATTCTAGCATTATTCAAGTTGGATTTAGGAATGCTCAGTAGAAATCTCGAGTGAATGACATGCGCAGTGATGAACTTATTCTGCTTAAAGGTGTTACGAAATTAAGAATTTGTACGAAGTGTCCGCGGCCTCAGCCTTCAACACATTGTCCTTCCGGCTTTGGACATGAGAACGGTAAACCACCTCGGTCTTTCTCCAAGTCTGTTTTTGTTTGAACGGCTTACTTAAACACCTCCAACGGTCAATTTCCCTTTACGTATATATATCTCTTAGCCCGTGTTCAAGCGTTATGGTGTTTCTGACAGTCCTCACTGTTGACAATTCACGATCCTTGTTTACTTGTTTTCACCCCAGAGGGGTAATTACAAAGAAGGAAGTCTCGATATTTCTCAGAGTTCGTTTTGAAAACACATACTTCGCCACGACCACCATTGACTGCACCTTTACGTAACGACATCATTCAGTTTGTTCATTTAAGGTGAATTATGATATTCGAGATTGCGGTTTCCCTTTCATCGACTCTGTGATCTAATTAGGTACATTAGGCAATACTGTATCTCCGGCTAATAAATGACGAGAGCAGGTATATTTTACGAATTATCATAACATTTAACGATTATTAAGTCAACTGTAAAAATACAATAATCAGGAATATATCAGCATCAATTTTCGTGAAAAAAGGAGAAAAAACCCACTGACAGCTACCAGTTTGTCCTTCAAAAGCAAAGTTATAATAGAACTCTTAAGAACTGTTCGCAAACTCAAAATCTGACCTCCAGTATTGTATGAATCGGACTCGGCCCAGGTTCGTATTCGGTCAAGCGCTTTTATGCGTGAACTGGACCGGTCAGCAAAACAAGACCATAAATAAAATACGACAAAACCCATGGATATCTAGGTGAATGGCATTTCACACGATCTTGTATTCAAATATTTGCTGTATATTAAGTATGCTGCACTGTTTATTTCTCTCGCATCAATAATTACAATTGAAACAAATATCAGAAGGATATGGCTGATAAGCCACAACGAGTAGTGAAGAATAAATACGCGTAGATGTATTATTAATTTGTCTGAACGAATAACTGCTATGAGTGAGCAAGCACGTGTGAACAATATATAACCTCTTGTTTCACACGACATATTCCTTCCGACGGCAGTAGTTCTGTTTCCGATCTGAACTATTTCCGCTCTTATGTGTGTATGTACGATCATTCTAGTGGTTGCATGTATATTCCAAATGTAACTAGAGAACAAAGCAACAAATTAGGACAATGAAGCCTTTCGTTAATGAATTTTAGTCCTCACACGAGAGTAACATTTCACAGGAAAAGTGAATAAACAGTGGTTGTAACCAACGCTTATGCAAAGACATCAACATATTCTCACATATTGGTTTCCCTTCTATCACACATCAGAACTATACTTAACAATGCCCATGCATTGTACAAATATACACATCTGCATATGACGAACTAGATATATGATAATGTTTATTGCTGGTGTCATGTTACGTTTTTGCGATCTATTATTTTCTATTATATTCAACTGGCCATATGCTATGACTTTGCTGCTGATATTAATTACGATAGCTTTTCTTGCGTTGGAAGATGAAATTGACTGACAATATGCCCGAGGATATGAATATCAACATGCTATCCAGTGATAAAGACAACATACTTTCTACATTCCAGGTTTGTGATACTCCACAAGAGGTCCACTTTGTGTCAATATTGAGACATCTACTCCAGATAGACACGAACGAATCTTTGAGTGATGTTGTGTGGCAAACGGTGGAAAAACTGGTGCTGAAAGCCACTGTTTTGGACAAAACTCAGGATGCCGAGAAACTCCTCGTATCCGCCAAAAAGAGACTAGAAGCCGTTACTGACGGTAAGTCATGTGACTGTTGCTGTCATAAGTCGGAGCGATCAAGGCAGAGGGCCGCGAATAGGGGCATGGGAGGATCAGCTCCCACTACACCCGACGGACCACCACCACCCTTTCCTGGGATGTCCTCGTCTCCTGGAGCTCCGCCACCCGCACCCCCACCGCCACCACCACCGGGAATCAGACCGCCGGCTCCACCACCGCCTCCAGGTGGCGCCCCTCCACCTCCTCCTCCTCCTCCAGGTGGTGGACCACCTCCGCCCCCAGGAATCAGTCCACAAGTGACGCTACCTCAACAAAACATTCCAAAGCCAAAATCAAAAATGAGAACCTTGCAATGGCAGAAGATACCTGCCAACAAAGTTGTACTGGGAAAACCGAACATGTGGCGCATTGCGGGCAACTATTTCAATGGTTATAAGGTAGACTTTGACTCCATGGATGAGCTCTTTGCCTTGAACAATCCACAAGTCGCCACTGAAGGAAAGAGTGCAACAACGACATTAGATAAGAGGAAGAAAGCGGAAAATAACGAGGTGAGTTGATAAACTTCATCTATATGGTGTATGTACGAGGCCTTATTCATTAGAACTTCATCTATATGGTATATGTACGAGGCTTTATTCATCTATATGGTGTATGTACGATCATCTATATGGTGTATGTACGAGGCCTTATTCATTAGAACTGCATCTATATGGTATATGTACGAGGCTTTATTCATCTATATGGTGTATGTACGATCATCTATATGGTGCATGTACGAGGATTTATTCATTAGAAAAACTTGAAGAAAATATATTCACTGTGGTGTTGCAGTTTTTGGTAGACCTGTGCATAGAGTGCACCCCATAAAACGGACAGATGCTGCCAGGTTGGCTGTATCTCGATAACACATATTGTCCTTTGTCGTTGTGAGGTGGAAGACAGTAGCTGTCGCTTCGCCCCCAAGAGCACATAAAATGGTCATGAACAACTCTACTCAAATCGCATTATCAAAATAACATGTAAGACAGATCATTCGGGAGGGTAGACATTACCATAATTTCGCACTTAAAACTGCACGCTTGGTTGTGTCTGCCCTATAGATAGATGATTTTTTGAATCCCCACTTGCACAGGAGCGACCATTAAAACTGATATTCGGGGTGAAGTAGGGGGCACGATTAGATCCATAGTTATTACTCTTGAGGTCATATAAAAAGTGCCTGTCAAACCATTCTGTTATACAAGGACAATATTATCATAACAAGTTGGCTGTTCTTGTGGAAAATATGTTAACTGCATGTTTATTCTTTAGAATACGGGAAAGTAATCCAACCAAAGACGAAACTTCCGTCAAACTGCAGATTGTTTTCAATGATCAAGAGTGTGTTTCTCACAGTCATTTTAAGCTACATTGGTCATCTGATATATTGTTTGAAACTACAGTGCGTATAATGCTTCTTTCGATGTAGAAATTTGACCTGGGTCACAATAAACCTTGCGGTTTATGCTACAAGGCTACCGTTGTATTTTGCAAGAGCTGATTTTTACACCAATTGTGGAAATGTTCTCGTGGCATAGTGTCTTGTGCGGACACTAGAATTTCCGCGTCCATAATCCAAAGACCTAATTGAAATAACAGCATTAGCACCAAATTAAAAAAATAGTATGCATAAAAATAGGCTAGTTTCCTGCAAGAGGGAAGCGATCAACAGTTTTCAATGATGCAAACAAGACATCATGATGTTCCAAAAAATATCAAATCCGTATTGCTGATCAGTAACTATTGGCCATCTTGTCCGGTTAAATTATATGCGGGCTGATTTTCTCTGGCTAAAGTGTGCTTCAACGTTAAGCATCGTTTCTTGTTTGATTTAGATCACAGCCTTGGCTGATGACACTCACCAATCTTATACAATGCTATATCTTGGAATGTATTAGAACATGATCAGAAAAAGATACTTTTCCGCTCTCCTGGCTTGTGAAAACAGCTTTGTGGTACATTAACATGGGTCACGCCATGGTTGAACGAGAGGTTATAGCGCATTATTTGTTACTCCTCCCTTGATTCACGAATTATCTAGTACGGTTTAAACACACTTAAATTCCTTGAATTCATCCGTAATATGTGCAGTAGTTGAACCGTAATGTGTTCAGCATTTTCCCAGGAAGACACCTGCATATTATAGTTCAATTAATCACCATAAAGGGATTTAGAAGGTTATTTGAGCTATTACGTGATGACGATTACATTGATACGATATAAATTGTATGTGTTAAATATCCTACTGACTCATCTTCATATGACTTTTTTCTTTTCAAAAGTTTATTTTTCCGCCGGTGTTGACATTATTTGGTGGCCAGGTTTAAATTAGACATTGGTTTGAATGAATAAGGATGTATACTCCACTTACCATCATTTGTAGTCTATGTCATCGTGCATTCTGATATATCTACGTGCATTAAATCACATATGCCCACAAGCCCCAGTAGCATCGCCAATCGTTCATTATTTTGAAGGTTTTCTTTGTATTTCAAAGGTTAGATAGATGATTTCTTACTCTTCCTTTCTGGAATAAACAACCTTGTTTCATATCAATTTATAGGACCTACTCACATTTAGTGCAATTATCGAAATTTCAGAGGGGTTATTTTATTTTTTTACAGGTCAATTTACTTGACGGAAAACGTAGTTTAAATGTGAACATTTACCTGAAGCAGTTTAAAGCAACTAATGAGGAAATAGTCCAGATGTTGAGGGACGGAGAAAGCGCCAAATTCGGAGCAGAGAGGTTGAAGGGACTATTGAAAATTCTCCCCGATAAAGACGAGGTAAGCTGAATGTTCTAAAGCAGGCTATAATACAAGCTTCAGGTCCGACAATATTGACACCAATCTCTAACACAAACTTTCAAGACGCTTAAAGAAAGAGAGAGGGGATAAACAGTCTAACTGGTCTGAGGGCTTTGCAAGTGGGTCCATTCGAAACTCTCGATTCCAAGGAAGGGTGGATTCCTCACATTTGATGCAACAATGTTAATTAATACTGATCACGAACTATAAACTACAGTCCTCTTTGTAAATGGAAATCATAATTGTATAATAATATAGCTAGACAAACCCCATCCATCCCTTATTGTCTGAAGCTACTTTTTCGAATTTTTAATATATTTTTTTTTAATTCTGTGAACTTTATTGACCTGGTTTGGTTGTGAACATTATTTCACATTAAAATTTACTTATATCTAGTGGAGAATCTGTGTCTTGGTAAGAATGTTTTCTGGGAAATCTGACAATTTTGATTGTATTCGCAGATTGACGCACTTAAGGGCTTCGAAGGGGACAGAACAAAATTAGGGACTGCAGAAAAGTTCTTCTTACAGTTGTTAGGACTTCCACAGTGAGTTGAACAGTTAGTTAGACAGATTGTTTATGTGTCTTTTTCCATTTCAAAGATGATTTTCACTGTTATTTATATATAACTATCCCCTGTTTAACATTGGTTAATGAAATTCGTTCTAGAAGGTTGCCTTCATCTCTCTTATCGTATAGTCGCATTGAGAGAATGTTCGTTTCATCTTCATGGAGGCTTTGGGTTAAATATGATGTCCCGCTAGGCGTATTGGTAGTTTCCTTCAACTCGAGTGGAAATGGATTATATCACGACGTCATCTATATAAAAATTATCAAGAGCGTCCTATATTGCGTTCGATGAATTAGAAGCAACGGAGAAGTAACTTGCTTTGAAATGATCATTTTTGCATAGAAAGTCCTCTCGATAACCCATGGTAGACTGCTATGGTTAGTCTTCATTCCAATTGATTATTACATAGTATACTTTGATTAATCTCTCATTCTTGCAATTTACAGCTACAAACTTCGAATTGAAGGGCTATTGATTAGAGAAGAGTTCAGTACAAACTTAGAATGGATCAGTCCAGCTCTGGATGCCGTCATAGAAACCGCAAAAGGTAACTTTTACTTATTTATTTACTTATCACATTAGCATCCTCCGAACGGTTCTAGGGGCCAAATTTCGTATTTTGTGATGGGTCATGAAATAAGCTAATAACGCAATTCTGCTTATACGTCGGTGTATCACTACGCCTTATTTGGTGTACAAATCTTCGAATGTATTTACAGCTCCCACCATTCTACCCTGTTTTTTCTTCAGCCAAAAGAGGAACCTATTAAAAAATGATATATTCTGGCTTTCAAAACACAGTTTCCATGCACTTTCAAAGATCTGAGTCCATACATGTTCAATTTCTTGACAGAGACCACAAGTGCCTAGTTCTGGTCGATAGCCCTATTTTGCAATCTTATTTATGTTTGTTGGAAATGTGAAGCTATCGTGTGAGACTGGGAAATTCTCGGCTTGGGCAATGTGATTTTACAAGGTCAGGTCATCGCGTCGGGTCGAATACATACACCGTACACAACACCTTCCCAGTATAGCACTTGTATTGTCCTCGTTAATTAGCTCTGGAAAATAAATGCTCAGAAAAATATTTGCCAAACGTCTTTGTAAATCAGGTAAAAGACTCGGGCGTTTGTAAGGTGAATTTGAACTAACTTTGCGCATTCATCGAGACCCAACCGGCCTGGTACTAGCAATTATCGCTTGCTTTGACCCATTGGTTTACGGGGCAGACGGCCATCCTAGGAAATATGTGGACAAGAATGATTCGTGTCTAAGCGAAAAGTTAGACGGCGTAGTTTGGCCTTGGTTTAAAGTTCGTTTCACATATAAACCTGCCAAGCTATTCCTGTTTTCCGAATCCTTAGTTATTTTCACCGGCACGCAACACACTATTTTTTCATTATCGTCTTCATAATGTTTATGCGGCATCTCTTTTCAAAAGCATTATCATAACATTTTCGACATTTTTCCTTTTTCCAGATATCAAAGAAAACAAAAATCTTCAGGAAATTCTTTACCTGGTTTTGGTGACTGGTAATTACCTGAATGCTGTAAGTATGTCACACATCGATACAATGAGGTCATCTGTATACAACACGATCTAGATAATCACTTCAATATAGTTATGAGGGGTTTTTTTCTTGTGCTTCTGAAAGTCTCGTTATTTGCGAACATGTAACATCCATCATTTCGATATTGGATAGCGAAAGATCTCATAGTTTAAATAATATGTAATCACACAAAATGTTCCCTGCCATTGAGGAAAAAATAAAGTTGTCTTGAAAATGTGAAATGTGTGTCCGTGCTTTTTTCTCATCGAAGACGTTCGTCATTTCTGTTATGCTGGAGCGCTCTTCCTTTCAATGCAACTTTTTTTATATTCCATGTTGCATATATTTTAGGATTATTTTGTTTTTCAATCTGTGGTTTATTTGTAGGGAAATTATGCTGGCAATGCTGCAGGATTCAAGATGTCCTCCTTGTTGAAAGTGACAGAAATCCGGGCCAATATACCCAGAATGAACCTCATGCACTACGTCTGCGTGGTAAGTCACTAAGGAATAAGTCAGAGCGGCCAAAACTTTAGCTGGTGTCAGCTTAACAATTAAATGTTCTTGTTCCCGAATAAAACACATAACATATGTAAGAATTCCAGTCGAGTTCCGATAACTATAACCTATATACATAAGACCACCACTTTATTTTGATTAAAGATGATTGGTACCTCACTGCCCAGGTGTAAATGTAACAAAATGTCTAGTGCTCTTCCTACGTCTTGATGAGTGTGACATTAAATCTTGATGAGTGTGACATTCAATCTTGATGAGTGTGACATTCAATCTTGATGAGTGTGACATTCAATCTTGATGAGTGTGACATTCAATCTTGATGAGTGTGACATTAAATCAAATCCCCCTTCTCTTACGTCTTCAAACTAATCTCTTCATTCTAAATTTCAATTACAGCAAGCAGAGAGGAAAAACCCCCGGTTGCTGAAATTTGCAGACCGATTGAAATTTTTGAAAGATGCTTCAGGGTAAGTCGTGACCCGAATCTATCAGACTCAATAATCTGTGCTCAACCCCAGGGTCTTCGTCTGTAGTGTATACTACATTTCCCGCTGCATTAATATCGCAATCACTTGAGGATTGTCTAGACTTTAAAATATTGTTGCCAAGCTAGTAAGCACTTATTAATGAGATGTTATTGGAACGATTTCACATTTCTATGTATGATTTTGCGGAAACTAACTTTGTGATGTATGTGTATATTTTTATCTCAGAGTTTCGATGGAATCGTTGAAAGCGGACATTCACCATTTGTCCAATAATGTGAAGAGCGTCGCTAAGCATGTGAGCACCGTGGGTCGGGACTTCCACAGACAGATGGATTCATTCCTAAAGGTAATTGAACATGTTATTGACCGTATTTCAAGGTACCGAAAAAATGTCACATCGCAGTAGCGGAACATGACGAGGATTAATTAAAAAGAAATAATGGATTGAAATGAATTTCTTATTACATTTGTTAACAAATCTCTCCGTTGTGACTAGATTTTAGGTCTAGTTTTCGAACATTTTAATTAAAACTGAATACTTTTGAGTCGCCTGACCCGGAAGTTAGAGAGAAGGGAAGTCATGGTATATGATTATATCCGGTCGAATTATTAAATGTTTTGATTTGCCAACAGTCTAATAGACTAGTGCGGAGGTAATCTATCAAAGCTTCGCTACAACTAATCTAATTCCTATGTTACACAGGAATCTACCAAAGAGGTAGATGAATTGGAAGAGGATTTGAAGGACGTGGAGAGCCTCCGGTTAGAACTGGCCGATTTCTTTTGTGAGGATCCTCAAACATTCACACTGGAGGAATGCTTCAAGACACTGCAGACTTTCTGTCTAAGGTTCAACAAGGCTCTGGAGGTAAAGTTTACCTAGTAGTATATGGTTTTATTGGGGTTCGATTTAAAAAATAATTAAATTGCAAATTATTAATATTTTTCAGTCTGTAAATACAATTCAATATCATATTCCCTTCATTCAATTATAAATGAAAACTACCAGAGAACAAGACAACAACTACTGTTCTTATGTTAGAACAATCTCTTGTAAATCATAGTTCAACGTCATTTCAGAAGATTATTAAAATGACACGAGAAGAACAGGAGGAGAAAAAGTATCGGGTTTGATTCCTTCGTACACTTCTTATATGTCTACTTGTGTATGTTTTGCAGGAAAATCACGATCGACAAGTACGGGAAGAAAAACTAGAAGCTCGTAAGAAATTGACAAATGGTATTCCGGAAAAGAAACCTAACACATGTATGTATACAGGTTATATGTCAGTAGAAAGATATGAACTGGAAGTCTGTAACCTTAGATTAGCCTAGATAGAATACATTGGTCACCGCCTCACTGCTTAGATGTAACATAGTTGCGCACTACGATTGGTATGTGTCGTGTTCGCGTAGTTTCAAAACAAAAATCGAGTGTTGCATCAAGGGAGATGACCTGATGCTGAAATTTGAATATGAAATAATTTATCGCACCCATGATCCCTCGCGTGGTGCCTTTGCATTTTGTCTTATGTGTATAGGGTCGGTGAAAGAGTCTAGTGGTGTAGACTGCCAGTGCCGTCTAGCTAGTCTATAATCTAATGATACTCACTTGTAGTTCATCTACTTCTCATTATAGTAATGTATTTTTAAACCTTGCCGTGTAAAGCCCATGAAATTCAATAAGTTGGATTGATAAATATAATAATTGTTATTTAAAAATATAATAGCAATGAAATATAACAGTGAATCAATTGACTGACAGCTATGATCTCCACTCTTCAATTACGCTAGAGAAATGCTTGATTGATATATACGACGAAACTGATATATTTAAATTGTTCATGTTTTTTAGCTGTTTCGCGTGAACCAGAATTGGAGGAGATGGGTCTTCCCGATGATGAAGGATCTATTGTGGATATGCTGCTTGCCGATGTGAGAAGTGGCTTCGCAAACCGAAAAACTGGGAACAGCAACTTCTCCGTGAAGAAAGTTCAGAAGGTCAAATTAAATGAGGCAGACGTATCATCTGGCGTCTCCAGTGGCCAGGGCGAAGCTGCTGCTGGCTTTGTCCGAGGTGGATACGGCCGAGTTAGCATGAGAAAACTGAAATTCGAAGCTATCGCGAAAGAGGAAGAGGAGTTGGCCAAAGAGGGCGATGGGCGAAGCACACCTTCGACGCCTGCTGACCGACGCAGTCGTACCAGTCCATCCGAAGATGGTCTATTCACCTTCCTTTCACAAACAAAAGATGAAGATAATTCAGCTTCAGATGAATTTCGAACTGAAAGGATGGCTAGTCTGCGCAGGAGGAAGCAGGATCGACGGGAACATCGGAGCGTTCTCGATCCTACTCTTTTCGGCAGAGAACGGGCTGCCTCGCCTAATGTGGAATGGGATCGTCAAAGTTCTGCGAGTTCTGATATCAGTAGTTGTTCGAGTTCAGTATCCATGCGCAGTGCTGATAGTGCGCGTTCAAGTCGACCAAGATCTGACAATATTACCCCAGAACCTGTAGAAAGCCGACGCGGTCTGAGGCGAACGCGAAGCTTGTTAGACCGTAAAGACATGGAACGAGCCCTTCAGGAATATGACAGGCCAAATACTCCAGATGTTATAAGTGAATCTGATGAGCCAGACGGTGTCCTTGAGAGGTCACGTAGGCGGTTATTACGACGTTCTCTACGAATCAAGGGAGACAAGAACACAAATAGTGATTCTTCAGAACCTGAACTGACAAATGACGATAGTCGGCCAATCCAGTCCCCAGCTTCTACTGTGGTTTCTACAACCCCTGATCATGGTATTGACAATGATAGGCGCTTAAGAGGATCGAGTAGATGGAGGAATAATTTGCCTTCCGATCTGCATAGCTTACAGACAATAGTTGAAAAAGAAAGACTTGACGTGAAACGAACAACACAAAATAGGCCAGCCGCTGTTCCGAATGTGCCAAGACCTGCATCAGCACCAATACCACAATCTGTACCACCACCATTACCATCGGTCGTTGTTGAGGCTGAACCAGTTTCATCGACGAAATCAGAGGAGAATTCTGCTTCAATTGAACGAAGCAAAGAACAACTAGCAAAGCGATACAGTGCCCTGAACCAAGCCGAAATTGAAAAACTATTTAGTGCTGTTATGCCTAATGAAATTAAAGACGTTGATAGCGATATAATTGATCCAGAAAGCAGAGAGGTTTCAGTATCTGTTAAGAAGAAACTCAATCGCAGATGGCAGAGTGATCTTGGAAATGATATTGATCAAGTTCTGAAAGCCATAGAAGATACGGGCAGACCGATAGACAATATTAGAAATGCCGGTGACCTTGCGAAATTGAAAGGAACAAAGGATGTAGGAAAACGACCCAAACCTGAAACATCGGCTCCAAAGGCATCCAGGTCTCCGAGAAAGTTGATGGACACATCTAAATCCCCAAATAGAACACCGGCTGATTCAAAAGATACTGTCCAGCGACAAAGGCGAAAGATGCGTTCTCAGGTATCTCCCCAGGACATCGAAAAAGCTTTACAGAAATCTCCTGTCAAATGTACGGGTGAACGATCGTCTAAATCCAGAACATTGTTAGTGTCGTCTAGTATTACGCGTTCTAAATCTCTCAATGAGAAGAATAGACCTAGTGTTCAACGTGCTGAGGGACCAAAGACCGATGAATCAAAAGAAGCTAAAACTCTGAAACTTACCGGTAAGAGGAAGTTTAGGGCTGATAGGTTTGGCGACAAGGACTCCACTGATCAGTCGAGGGGCCGAAGTCGGAGTAATGTCGAGAAGGAAGAAGTAGAACAAGCGTTTAGCGATCTGGTGTCACAGGGTTCTATGAGTAGATCAAAATCGTATGATGAAGCTGTTGCTAAGAGAGAACAAGCCAATAAGGCCGAATCAACCCTCCATAAAGACAGTAACAGTAACCCTGAATTCAGCCAGAATAAACCTATTAGGCGAACTGGTTCTATTAAGCTACCAGCAGATGGTCGTCGGCATGGGAAATACATTCCAGCTGATGATAGTGACAGTGACGCTGCTGCAGATAACAAAAATACTGTTCGTCGACGAAAATCCAAGAGTGACAGTCCAAAGAACTTAAGTAGGTCTTCAGTATGGTCAGCAAACACGTCTACGGAAACTCTTCGAGCAGAAAATACGAGCGATCACGGAGAGTCATCGCCAGAGCAGCAAAGAAAATGTTCGAACCAAGCTGATGAATTTGTGAACGAACGAAATGCACGAAATCAGGCAAATGTTTACAATGGTAACATCGAGAGAGAAGAAAAGGACGTTGTTATCAAGCGTTACGAACAACAAATGGCCACTTTCGATGATGATTCCCCATCCGCTGCCATGGCAAGATGGCGTTTGAAGAGGATGGGTGTGCAAAGCAATCGAACATCATCTCCTAATAGTAATCGAGAGAATGTATTGGATCCCAATGGAAATACTAAATCCCCCAACCGACTCTACCCTGGTCAGAACGCGAATAGTAATTACCAGCCCACCATTGGTCACAAGTTTGAAGGAAGCGGATTTAATTCTCTTTCGGATATTAGTTCGCGGGCCAGTTTCGCCTCTGACAGGGACGAAGGCTTCGAAAGTCAGGGCACGATTTCACAAAGAACGTCCTTATGCAGTGGGCCTGATGATAATGTCTCATTAACCCCGATTTTCTCTAGGAAAGACTTCCTACAACCCGGCCATGATCAACTAGAGGATATGAACATGAACCATCCCATCATTGTGAACAATGTCCATGGCCTATCTTACAACTGTAGTGATAAGGACAGAATGGAGGCTTGGACTGAACAAGCTGTGCTGGCTTCCTCTGACGACAAAGACTCTTTACTGAATTCTTCCATGGAGAGTAATAGTAACCCCATACATGGATCATGGAACGACCAGTCTCCGTCATTACTGACGCAAAAACACAACAGACTTAATGTACCAGGAAAAGGGGGAAACAGGTCACAGTCTGGAGAGTCCAAAGACAAACCGAAAAGTGGTAAACTAGCTAGTTTACCAAGCTTCATGAGAGGTACCTCTAGTAGCTCCAACAGAGTTTCAGGGACTACAGCAAGAGATAGTCCCATTAATACTGTTCGCCGAACAGGTTCGATGATGGCACGATCACCAGTTGCTAATAGAGGCCTAAACAAAACCATATCGGGATCAAACAACAGTGTGGCTTCAACCGCCCCTTCGGACTCCCAGGTATCTGTAACAACTAGGTCCTCATCGGGTTCCCCAACCAAACGACGAGTTTCAAATTCATCTAGCTTACAGACTCCTTCGCGATCATCTTCATCTACATCCAATTCTAGACCTACAACTCCAGCAACAACAACATCCCCGTTACGAAGGACACAATCTGTAAGGCCGCAGGCCTCTTTCCAAAAAAACATTGGAACAGAAGCCACGATTCCTGGACGTGCTACACCGACGAAGGTGGGAGTCAGCCGAACTCCGAGCTTTATGTCACCAACGACCTCTTCTAAAAGTCGTTTGGATATTGGTGATCAATCGAAGACTATTTCCTCGACATCCAATCGACGATCCCTTGGATCGACATTGTCGTCTCCTACGCAGTCTTCGCTATCACGTGCCGGAAGTGTTCGCGCGTCACTGCGGTCTCCGACGCCGGGCTCTGCCCGCCGTGATGGTACAGCTTCTAACGTGAAGGACAAAACAAAATCCGATAATAAAGTGAAATCCTTCATCTCCAAAATTGGCGGAAGCGGAAAGAACAAATCGGACAATTTTTGTGGCGACTCCCAACACGTAGGGAATGATTCTGCGTGTGAGGGCGCTGACTTGGCGGATGTTCTTTCTGAAGTGATCGACGAGGAATGCGCCATAGAATCCCCGTCCAAGGAAAAATCTCCTTCGTTTTTCCGCAGGATTGTGAACAAAAGTAAGGAGAAAGCATCGGTGCGAAAGTCAGATGCGAACTCTAAGTTAGATAACTCTGAGAAATCTGCCGAGAAAAAGAAAAGAACCTCGATATCTGGAAAGTAAGCATGTGAGCTTACACATCTGTGTTATTATTGTGCGGTGTGTGTGTGAGCTTACACATCTGTGTTATTATTGTGCGGTGTGTGTTCATACAAAGACGAACTGGATTTACCTGACTGTGTTTCTGTTGGGATGTGGTTGAAATCAAGATTTTGAAGTGCCTTGTTCTTTTATTTCAAGGCCGTATTTTGAAATATAGCACAGAAAACTCCTATGGTTGGTGAATTGACGCATATGCATTCCCGTATCTAAGTTCTGACACCTATGCATATTGCTATGCAAGGAAATATTTTTTTAATGTATTGAAATTCCTGAGGAACAATAGTGTAACATTAGCGAACATTGGTGCAGGAATATGTTTTTTACATAACTGAATATAACTTTCGAATATCATTTTACCTTTTATTCTTCTCGTTAGTTCAGCTAATGCCCATGTTCGACCTGACCATACATGGTTGTGAACGTTAGTGTTATGATAGGTCTGGGATGCTCTTAGGGTAGCCGAGTTGAGATACCCAGATTTCTAGGCTAACGAAGCGAGACCTCTCTCTGTTGGAAAGGAATATAGACTTTGTTCCTCTGTGATACTAATTGTATAACTTTACATACCATGAACATATCTTATCATATCTCATTTACATTGTAATACTGTCTGTATCATTTTATGTTTGCGTCACTTATTGCCCTTACACATGTATGGTGAGAACAACCAAACCGTAGCATAATATATTATACTGAAGAAGAAAAATGCATACTGCGTATTGACTATAGTTTCATTTGTTATATATGTTCATGTAAAATATAGCTTACTACTAATTCCTAATCAGCGATCAGCTATTCCCATTTCCCACGTTCATGTATATTTATAAGTATTTATATGTTTATTCATTGCAAAGGTCTTCCCGATTGGATGACATCATGGCCATAGAGCGGAGGGGCGATTCTGTCTGTACGAATATATCAGTTGTTTGACTATAGGTCTGAACAGCAACTGTCAAACTGATACCGGTGCTATGTGTACAGGCCTTATTTTCCGACGTTAAAACTAGTGCTATTTCTTGTCAGCATTGCTTTGCCACGTACAAGATCTCTTGTGAAATAGTAATTCTGTTATATTCATATCCATACATCTCTCGTTGTCCGTATAACCGCCCATTCGAAGTGGCTTCTCGTTTGTAGAACCACAATGCACTGGGATATATCGGAGAAGACTTTGAGAAATATCCCACAATATACATTATCCACAACCATGTTTGTCTAACTAAAGTCTGGAACTGGAGTTCAGGGGTAGAGGGTAGTTTAGCGGTAGGGAGTAGTTTTGGGGTAGTTTTGAAAACGGCAATATACATGATATAGTGATGAATATTGTTAGCGTTACAGATATTGTAACATTACTGAATTTTGTAATATTCCAAAGCAAATCTGAACACAAAGACCACCACAGCATCAATCTTAACGCGCAACGACTCGACATGTCAGCCTGACTCGGACCCCCAGAATGGGTCCAGCTGATTCTAAAGTTTCTCTACACCTAATCTGGAGCATTATTTTGATACAGATCATCTGGTATTATTAGTTAGCCTTTTGTCGACTTCTCTGTAATCGGAGAGAACATGTAGTTTGTTGTAGAAAGGTTTAGTGAGAAGTATTGGTCTCGAGATGCATTTTGTGTATTTTTTTGTATTATACACTAAGTCAGATTGGTCGTATTCGGTAAGAACCGTAAGCTTTTATTTGGCCGAAAGGACAACTTTTTTGTTTAAGTGTGGGTACGAGTATTAACTTCAGTGCCCCTGATATCGATCTCTGTGGGATGTTAGAGTAAGGGTACTCTCTGTCCGAGATTCAAACCTGGTCCCCGTCATATTTATTTTAATTCATCATCTACCCATACAACGTACTTATGTGATGATGGCTATTTGATTTTCAGTGAAATTCCATTTTAAAAACAATAGGCTTCTGTTCAATCAGGATTAAGCCCTCTGGGATTTTTACCAGCGGAAATGCTTTGGTACAAAGATTACAATCTGGTTTATCAGCGAATCTACATTATTATGGGATTCATATAAATCCAGAACAATTTGGATTTCAAAGACTCATTGTTTTCCGATTTTCCCATTCATTACCACACTCAATCATGGTGAACAATGCAATCCTCATTTAAGTTATATGCCCGCATCCAATATTAATAGATGTCGAGTTTGTCATCGCCTTTCAAGCTGAACTGGAAATTGACGAAACTGTGGTCTGGATCCGTTATTGACTAGTACGTCAGGGATTCAATGTCGTATTTGACGTGCCTCTGTTTGGACGTCAGTAATGCAATGTCGTATTTGACGTGCCCTTAGCGGCATGAACGTCAGTAATGCAATGTCGAATTTGACGTTCTCCTAGCGGCATGGACGTCAGCTATGCAATGCCGTATTTGACGTGCCCCAGTTGGACGTCAGTAATGCAATGCCGTATTTGAGGTTTGACAGGTTTGATAACTTGGTATACAAAAGTTGAGAATTTGTATCTTCCCTCGCCCGATACTTATACATTATTGAATGTACACTTACTTGCTGCCAAAATCTTCCCATCATCACCACTATGTATTCTCCATGTATTCGGTGATGGATATTTGTGGCTGCTGGGGTTTACCACTCTACGCGGCATCACATGGTACCCGTCAGACTTACTATAGGACCTGGGACGGGCTGGATACACCTCTTTTAACAGCCACCGTTAACTTTTGGTCGTATATATTGCAAACTACAGTCGTTGGATGACAATATTGCTGCAATAAAAATTAAGAGATCGTTTGACGACTGTACGAATTGCTGATGTTAAAGACAGGTTTTAAAGAGGCGTTTCATATCGATATATTATAGGAAACAAACTTGTGCCTTTCCACCAAGATGGAAACTTTAATTTACGATATGATATTCGTTTTGATCGTTTTACAGACGTACATTTCTGGAAATGTAAACTATTTATTCATTTTGAACGTGTATATACCATTTTGCAAAGTTTTTACGCGTGAAAATACAAGATTTAAATGCATGTTTACCTCGACATTTATCTCAAGTTTTGTAAGCGCATGCGTAATCCGTTCTATAGATCATGCTTGCATTGTAAATATACTGACGATTATAGCTATCGTTGTCATCTATTGCATGTATGAAATCGAATAAAGCTGTTATTATATGGATTCTATTGGTGTTGCTGGTTATTAGAGCATTTCCACAAAGTGGATGCTCTTATGTATTACCGGGAAACTACTCCGCCGCCGCCGCTATTTCAAACGTTCATATCGCTGAAACCATTTTCAATTTTTCAGATTAATTTTTTTTGCTATCTAGCTAGGTCTGGGGAATTTTTCTGGTTGTGTTTTCGTGTGTTTTCTGACACGATTTTTTCCCAACGGCTTTTTCGATTTTCGCGAAATTTGAGTATAGTGATCTTGCACGATAGACACAGAGCTGAAAAGATTTTGGTTATGGTAGAGTGACCCTAAGGGCGCGATTTTGGTAACTGAAAAGGTGACGTAAAAAATTAAAATTGACCGATTTAAACAGAGATAAGTTGTATATTAGTGTATTCGAGGTTGCTGAACATAAGTATGATATGGCTGGAGCTGTAATTTATTTTCTGTTGCGATCTAATAGCTCCTTATTTCGAAAATTCTCAGCACCGCCATCATTATTTGAAACGCTCATATCTCTCAAACAGAGATTTTTCAGTCAAACTTTCTTTGCTATCTCCCTAGGTTGGGTAAAGTTTCCTGGTTGTGTTTTCATGTTTTCATTTTATCACTTGATGTCACTGTAGTCATGAACATTATGAACCTTTCTGACACGATATATTTCCAACGGCTCTTTTGATTTTCACGAAATTTGGATATTGTGACACAGAGCTCAAAAGGCTTTGGTGTTGTTAGTATTACCCTAAGGGCACGAATTTGGCTACTTGGAAGAGGACATTATTCCCAAAATGAAATTTGATCAATTTGAACAGAGAGAAGTTGCATATTGGTGTATTCCAGGTCACCGAACAGGAGTAGAATATGGCTGGAGTTGTAATTTATTTCCTTTGTGATCTAGAATTTTCTTTTCTTCTTACATGTACTTTGACATTTTTGATGCTGAAAACTCCAGTTAAACATGTATAGATGTGACGTTGATGTATGAACTGACAACGAAGAATTTTTTTGAATTTGCTGACTAGCTTCCCCATCTGAGAGCTGACTGCCTTGTGAAGATGATGACTTGTAGCTCTTTGTACAGGTACAGGTGATTGTTATTTAGTACCCGATATGAATAAATATTCACAATCCGCTGTTTTCTAACATATCTGATTGTTTCTGAAAATGGAAGAAACAGCAGAATATATAAGATTAGAATAGTTTGTGAGACCAAGTTTGAACCACCTTATAGAAAGATTGAAATGAGCTATGCATTCATTTATTTGGGGGACAATAATACCAGCCTTATATCAGATCCGGGCTAATCGAGGCACCTTATAGTGAAACTAGACTATATGTTCCGTGGTAGTGTATGGTTGGCCTATAAATCCTCCATCATTGTAAACTGTTGTGGTATCTTCCATTCATCTGCAGTTCACAGCATGGTTTTGTTCCACCAGCTTGTATGTTTGTTTAATGACCTAAAGTGGAATCAACATTTCGTAAAGTCAAGTCTGGTAGATAATATATGTGCACTAACTTCTGCTGATAAGATTTGTTAAGTTGTGTTCCAGAAGATCTCAAATTCTCATACAAAATCGCAGTTTCCCATCGTAGAAAAGCAGTGGGTGGCGGGGTGGCTGGGTGATGCTTAGTTGGTTCGTCGCGACATGACTGAAATAATCATGGTGAAAGTGACTGAAATAATCATGGTGAAAGTGACGTTAAATCTTACTCACTCACTCATCGTTTCCCTAGCATTAGCATACAGACAGCTGTAGTTAGATGGTAAAGCGCTTTGTATGAAACATTAGAATGAAATGAAAACACTTACGTTTTATTTGATTCATCTCAAGATACATCGACGACCACAGATTCTTTGTTCAGATAATCAACATAAGTCGGCAAACAAATTTTTTTATCTTAGCCAATTTTGTAATCGCAACCTGTAAATTGTTGTGATACATTGCTGGATTATGGGATAGATTATTACACATATGCCATGTTTTCACCCTTGAAAACACACTTCTTTTTTCTCTTACCATACGGGTATGTATGGTAATCACTCTTATAATTCAATCACAGAAAGTGAAATGTCTCACCATGAAATCTGAGGTGATCAAATTTATTACTCGAAGAAGAAGTTGACAGAAAGGTCCAAAATCATGCAGATAATCCAATATTTTTTTGTTATTTCAATGATTTCAAACAGTGATCAAATTTATTAGAACAGCTGATTGAATTTTATCCAAAAATTGGGGATGATTGAATTTTGATAGGGCGATTGACTTATTAGAGGTATTGCCACAAGTAATAAATCAAGTTTGCTTCAATGTTCGCATAACTGCAATGAAGAGAAGTCATTTTTAACTCGCCTGTACGAAGTACGAAAAGTACGGAAGCGTCTAGGGGCCATGACGAGAAATATTTTTTCGACAATTCGAGATATTAAGTCGAAATTTCGAGATACTAAGTCGAAATTTCGAGATAATAAGTCGAAATTTCGATTTATTAAGTCGAAATTTCGAGTTACTAAGTCGAAATTTCGAATTAATAAGTCGAAATTTCGAGATACTAAGTCGAAATTTCGAGTTAATAAGTCCAAATTTCGAGATACTAAGTCGACTTAATATACCTGAAAAAATACTCTTAATATGGCCCCTAGACGCCTCCAGAAAGCGTCCATGGGCCATGCTAAGGTGAGACCTTTTTTTTCAAGTGTCGAGATACAGAGCATACTATCTAGAAATTTTGACTTAGTATCTCGAAATTTCGACTTACTATCTCGACATTTCGAAAAAATAGTTCTCGTCATGGCCCCTAGACGCTTCCGTGGAAAAGAGCTAATGTCATATCCCTATTGTCGTCGGCATCCAATCACGTTACGGCAAATGTCAAGGGTGGTTTCTCTAGAAGTACTTGTCTCATTGCTCCCAAACTTGACATATGCTTTATTCAGAATGTTGGGAGGGGGATGTTCAAAAAGTTTTGCATTCATATATATTTAAACAGTAAGGGTGTTATATTGATAAATTCTCGCCCGATTGTGCCCATACTTGGCATACATATCGTATGGGATGTTCTGAGGGGGATGTTGTAGAACGGCTGCATTGCATAAATATTTAATTAGCTTAATTGGCTAACTAACTAGAAAATATGCTATGATTCCATGTTAAGGCATTCATTAGGTGTGCTATATTTATAACTACTTGACTGATTGTGCCCACACTTCATTTACTATCATATTGGATTCTGAGGGGAATTTTTAAGTATGGCTGCATTGTGTGAATATTAATTAGCTAATTAAATAGCAAAATATGCTACGATTCCATGTTAAGGCAGTTGTTAGCGGCTCTCTATTTGTGCCTAAACCCAGCAGGTTTACAATTTGGAGTGTTCGGAGGGAGATGTTGCAGAATAGCTTTATTTCATTAAAGGTGAACTGCTGAGCTTTTCAATGTTCTTCTAAAATGTCAGAAATGAAGGCCTCTGTAGTTATAGTTGTTTATGTGTGGTAATTGTTCTGTGGATTATTTTCTTCTTCCGAGTATACGATACGCCAAAACTTATACCATCAGAAAACGGGAGCCACAACTCTCGGAAACGTCATCGATTGCCTCCCATTGTTTTTGGAACGTAATGACGTTATGGTGGGCCTCATTCATTCATTCGACGTAGCATGACGTTATACATCAACTAAAACTTGAATGAAGGAGACCTCTGAACGTCATATCGTATTACAAGCAAGGAGAAACACGCGATTTAAGTTTTCAATACGGATTTATAAACTGATTACTTTAATATTGTTATTAGTACAATTTAGCAAAATATATTCGCCCCAAAATCGTATAACAGTTATATCACATGACACAAGATGTAAGTAAGCAACATGTTAGAAAAAAATTATAAGCTTTACAGTTTACCTTTAATACTTAGCTTAATAATCTAAATAAATGATTAGCGTTCATGTTAAGGCAAACATTAGGCGTGCTATATTCATAAATACTTCACCGATTGTATCCAAGTTTAGTATAAATGTTTTTTATGGTGTTGTGAAGGGGATATTGCAAAATAATTTTATTCTGAGAATTTAAATTAAATCTTAATTGCCTAGTTAAATGGCAAATATGCTATGATATCATGTTATGCAAATCATTACAGGTGCTATATTCATATGGTCAGGCGAGCTCTTTGATAGTCTAGTTTCTTATTGCTTTACGGGTCATATATCAAATTATGTTCTACACATATGTTTGGGGAAATGCTCTGCCGGTGTTTCACACGAGCTTTCGTTTTATTATCATTAGGAGAAAGATGCTACTGAACGCGAATCTCCGGGTATTTCAGACTCAAAGATAGCTATCAATTCGCCAAGTTCGCCAACTAATATAATCTCCAGTCCTTAGTAATGTGAACGTATCTCAGTCATGTTTTCCTCAAATGTTGTCATATGTTGTCATGTGTAGCTAATCTAGTCCCACCTGATCTACAGAATCAGACTATATGTTACCTGGTCTATCTACAGGACCAGACTACATGTTCCCTGATCTACAGAACCAGACTACATGTTACCTGATCTACAGGACCAGACAACATGTTACCTGATATACAGAACCAGACTACATGTTACCTGATCTACAGAATCAGACTACATGTTACCTGATCTACAGAATCAGACTACATGTTACCTGATCTACAGAATCAGACTACATGTTACCTGATCTACATAATCAGACTACATGTTACCTGATCCACACGGCCAGACTACATGTTACATGATCTACAGAACCAGACAACATGTTACCTGATCTACAGGACCAGTCTACATGTTACCTGATCTACAGGACAAGACTACATGTTACCTGATCTACACGGCCAGACTACATGTTAGATGATCTACAGAACCAGACAACATGTTACCTGATCTACAGGACCAGTCTACATGTTACCTGATCTACAGGACAAGACTACATGTTACCTGATCTACACGGTCAGACTACATGTTGCCCGATCTACACGGTCAGTCTACATGATACCTGATCTACAGGGTCAGTCTACATGTTACCTGATCTACAGGACCAGTCTATATGATACCTGATCTACAGGACCAGACTACATGTTACCTGATCTACACGACTAGACTACATGTTACCCGATCTACAGGACCAGTCTACATGTTACCTGATCTACAGGGCCAGTCTACATGTTACCTGATCTACACGGCCAGTCTACATGTTACCTGATCTACAGGGCCAGTCTACATGTTACCTGATCTACAGGGCCAGTCTACATGTTACCTGATCTACAGGGCCAGTCTACATGTTACCCGATCTACACGGCCAGTCTACATGATACCTGATCTACAGGATCAGATTACATGTTATCTGATATACAGGACCAGACTACATGTTACCTGATCTACAGGACCAGACTACTTGTTACCTGATCTACAGAATCAGGCTACATGTTACCTGATCTACAGAATCAGACTACATGTTACCTGACCTACAGGACCAGTCTACATGTTACCTGATCTACAGGACCAGACTACATGTTACCTGATCTACAGAATCAAACTACATGTTACCTGATGGTACAGGACCAGACTACATGTTACCTGATCTACAGGACCAGTCTACATGTTACCTGACCTACAGAATCAGAGTACATGTCACCTGATGGTACAGGACCAGACTACATGTTACCTGATCTACAGGACTAGACTACCTGTTACCTGATCTACAGAACAAGACTACATGTTACCTGATCTACTTAATCAGACTACATGTTACCTAATCTACAGGACCAGACTACATGTTACCTGATCTACAGGACCAGTCTACATGTTACCTGATCTACAGAATCAGAGTACATGTCACCTGATGGTACAGGACCAGACTACATGTTACCTGACCTACAGGACCAGTCTACATGTTACCTGATCTACAGGACCAGACTACATGTTACCTGATCTACAGAATCAGACTACATGTTACCTGATCCACACGGCCAGACTACATGTTACATGATCTACAGAACCAGACAACATGTTACCTGATCTACAGGACCAGTCGACATGTTACCTGATCTACAGGACAAGACTACATGTTACCTGATCTACACGGCCAGACTACATGTTACATCATCTACAGAACCAGACAACATGTTACCTGATCTACAGGACCAGTCTACATGTTACCTGATCTACAGGACAAGACTACATGTTACCTGATCTACACGGCCAGTCTACATGTTACCCGATCTACACGGTCAGTCTACATGATACCTGATCTACAGGGTCAGTCTACATGTTACCTGATCTACAGGACCAGTCTGCATGATACCTGATCTACAGGACCAGACTACATGTTACCTGATCTACACGACTAGACTACATGTTACCCGATCTACAGGACCAGTCTACATGTTACCTGATCTACAGGGCCAGTCTATATGATACCTGATCTACAGGACCAGACTACATGTTGCCTGATCTACAAGACCAGACTACATGTTACCTGATCTACACAGCCAGTCTACATGATATCTGATATACAGGGCCAGTCTATATGATACCTGATCTACAGGACCAGACTACATGTTACCTGATCTACAGGACCAGTCTACATGTTACCTGACCTACAGGGCCAGTCTATATGATACCTGATATACAGGACCAGACTAGATGTTACCTGATATACAGGACCAGACAACATGTTACCTGATCTACAGGACCAGTCTACATGTTACTTGATCTACAGGACCAGACAACATGTTACCTGATATACAGGACCAGACAACATGTTACCTGATATACAGGACCAGACAACATGTTACCTGATATACAGGATCAGACTAGATGTTACCTGATATACAGGACCAGACAACATGTTACCTGATATACAGGACAAGACTACATGTTACCTGATCTACAGGGCCAGTCTACATGTTACCTGATCTACAGGACCAGTCTACATGATGCCTGATCTACAGGGTCAGTCTACATGTTTCTGATCTACAGGACCAGTCTACATGATACCTGATCTACAGGACCAGACTACATGTTACCTGATCTACAGCGTCAGTCTACATGATACCTGATCTACAGGACCAGTCTACATGTTACCTGATCTACAGGGTCTTTCTACATGTTACCTGATCTACAGGACCAGTCTACATGATACCTGATCTACAAGGTCAGTCTACATGATACCTGATCTACAGGACCAGTCTACATGTTACCTAATCTACAGGGTCAGTCTACATGTTACCTGATCTACAGGACCAGTCTACATGTTACCTGATCTACAGGGTCAGTCTACATGTTACCTGATCTACAGGACCAGTCTACATGATACCTGATCTACAGGACCAGTCTACATGTTACCTGATCTACAGGACCAGTCTACATGATACCTGATCTACAGGGTCAGTCTACATGTTACCTGATCTACAGGACCAGTCTACATGTTACCTGATCTACAGGACCAGACTACATGTTACCTGATCTACAGGGTCAGTCTACATGTTACCTGATCTACAGGACCAGTCTACATGATACCTGATCTACAGGACCAGACTACATATTACCTGATCTACACAGCCAGTCTACATGATACCTGATATACAAGACCAGACTAGATGTTACCTGATATACAGGACCAGACTACATGTTACCTGATCTACAGGGCCAGTCTGCTTATGTTACCTGATCTACAGAACCAGACTACATGTTACCTGATGGTACAGGACCAGACTACATGTTACCTGACCTACAGGACCAGTCTACATGTTACCTGATCTACAGGACCAGACTACATGTTACCTGATCTACAGAATCAAACTACATGTTACCTGATGGTACAGGACCAGACTACATGTTACCTGATCTACAGGACCAGTCTACATGTTACCTGATCTACAGAATCAGAGTACATGTTACCTGATGGTACAGGACCAGACTACATGTTGCCTGATCTACAGGACCAGACTACCTGTTACCTGATCTACAGAACAAGACTACATGTTATCTGATCTACTTAATCAGACTACATGTTACCTAATCTACAGGACCAGACTACCTGTTACCTGATCTACAGAACAAGACTACATGTTACCTGATCTACAGAATCAGACTACATGTTACCTGATCCACACGGCCAGACTACATGTTACATGATCTACAAAACCAGACAACATGTTACCTGATCTACAGGACCAGTCTACATGTTACCTGATCTACAGGACAAGACTACATGTTACCTGATCTACACGGCCAGACTACATGTTACATCACCTACAGAACCAGACAACATGTTACCTGATCTACAGGACCAGTCTACATGTTACCTGATCTACAGGACAAGACTACATGTTACCTGATCTACACGGCCAGACTAAATGTAACCCGATCTACACGGTCAGTCTACATGATACCTGATCTACAGGGTCAGTCTACATGTTACCTGATCTACAGGACCAGTCTACATGATACCTGATCTACAGGACCAGCCTACATGTTACCTGATCTACACGACTAGACTACATGTTACCCGATCTACAGGACCAGTCTACATGTTACCTGATCTACAGGGCCATTCTATATGATACCTGATCTACAGGACCAGACTACATGTTACCTGATCTACAGGACCAGACTACATGTTACCTGATCTACACAGCCAGTCTACATGACATCTGATATACAGGGCCAGTCTATATGATACCTGATCTACAGGACCAGACTACATGTTACCTGATCTACAGGACCAGTCTATATGATACCTGATATACAGGACCAGACCAGATGTTACCTGATATACAGGACCAGACAACATGTTACCTGATCTACAGGACCAGTCTACATGTTACCTGATCTACAGGACCAGACAACATGTTACCTGATATACAGGACCAGACAACATGTTACCTGATATACAGGACCAGACAACATGTTACCTGATATACAGGATCAGACTAGATGTTACCTGATATACAGGACCAGACAACATGTTACCTGATCTACAGGACCAGTCTACATGTTACCTGATCTACAGGACCAGACAACATGTTACCTGATATACAGGACCAGACAACATGTTACCTGATATACAGGACCAGACAACATGTTACCTGATATACAGGATCAGACTAGATGTTACCTGATATACAGGACCAGACAACATGTTACCTGATCTACAGGACCAGTCTACATGTTACCTGATCTACAGGACCAGACAACATGTTACCTGATATACAGGACCAGACAACATGTTACCTGATATACAGGACCAGACAACATGTTACCTGATATACAGGATCAGACTAGATGTTACCTGATATACAGGACCAGACAACATGTTACCTGATCTACAGGACCAGTCTACATGTTACCTGATCTACAGGACCAGACAACATGTTACCTGATATACAGGACCAGACAACATGTTACCTGATATACAGGACCAGACAACATGTTACCTGATATACAGGATCAGACTAGATGTTACCTGATATACAGGACCAGACAACATGTTACCTGATCTACAGGACCAGTCTACATGTTACCTGATCTACAGGACCAGACAACATGTTACCTGATATACAGGACCAGACAACATGTTACCTGATATACAGGACCAGACAACATGTTACCTGATATACAGG